>CATNWA010015352.1:0-234881 GCA_951230385.1 Staurois parvus
GGAGGATTGGTGGGACAGAACTGTGATTGGTGGAGGATGGTGGGACAGAACTGTGATTGGTGGGGGAATGGTGGGGACAGAAACTGTGATATGGTGGAGGGGATGGTGGGACAGAACTGTGATTGGTGGAGGATGGTGGGACAGAACTGTGATTGGTGGAGGATGGTGGGACAGAACTGTGATTGGTGGGGGATGGTGGACAGAACTGTGATTGGTGGAGGATGGTGGACAGACAGAATTGTGATTGGTGGGGGATGGTGGGACAGAACTGTGATTCAGAATTGTGATTGGTGGGGGATGGTGGGATAGGAACTGTGATTGGTGGACTGGATTGGTGGATGGTGGACAGAATTGTGATTGGTGGTGGGGGGGATGGTGGGACAGAACTGTGATTGGTGGGGGAAGGTGGACAGAACTGTGATTGGTGGAGGATGGTGGACAGACAGAATTGTGATTGGTGGGGGATGGTGGGACAGAAGTGTGATTGGTGGGGGATGGTGGGACAGAAGTGTGATTGGTGGAGGATGGTGGGATAGGACTGTGATTGGTGGGCAGGCTGTGGTATCGGTAGAGGGTGAAGTGACCTCCTGTGGCCTCACGTGTTCCTCTCAGGAGAACAGTCATCGGGTCACCTGGGCGAGGAGGAGTTGTGGCGTCCTCATGCAGCCGGTCTTCTTGCCGTGTCATCAGGAGGTCCCCTGCCAGCAGTTCTATGATTGGTGTGTGTACGACGCCTGCGGGTAGGTGATATCAGTGGACAATCGCTGTGTATTCAGAAGACGTGACACCACAGACCACTGACCTCTTCTGTCCTCTCCAGGTGTGACTCTGGTGGTGACTGCGATTGTCTCTGTACGGCCATTGCCACGTATGTGGAGGAGTGTAACCAGCGTGGGATCTACATCCGCTGGAGGTCGCAGGATCTGTGCCGTAGGTATCGCCTCCCAATGTTCTGACACGCCGTGGAACGTGACATGCTCCATGCTGAGTCTTGTAGTTCCACCGCGGCCAACGAACCACCAATTGCAGGAGGTTGTGGAAGATTTCTGCATACATGTAACACGAGGTCTGACAATCTGTGTCTTCCAGCCATGCAGTGTGATAACGGTCTGGTGTATGAAGCTTGTGGCCCCGCATGTCCCCGCACCTGTAGGAACATGGAGGAGCGATGTGCGTCTGCGTCCTGCGTGGAGGGCTGCTTCTGTCCACAGGGGAAGGTCCTACATGGTGAGCAAACAGCGGCCATGCCTTAGGTGTCAGAGTGATACTCGGCAGATGGGGAGTGACAC
The DNA here is from genome assembly GCA_951230385.1 of Staurois parvus. Lineage (NCBI taxonomy): Eukaryota > Metazoa > Chordata > Amphibia > Anura > Ranidae > Staurois > Staurois parvus. Next base: position 1,290 of record CATNWA010015352.1, read on the forward strand.
CTTTAGTGTCTAATTGTTGTCTATGTTGGCCCAGCTCCTCAACTCCCCTCACCTTTTATGTAGCAGCAGGGGAGGAGTGCGGGAAAATACTACTGAGCAGCCTTCCCCAACCCCAGAAAGGCCCCTAAAATCATGATCAGATCTCAGCGAACCCTCGCTCTGGTCTGCCACATGACCATGGCCCCAGGAACGATGAAGGCACCATCAGTACACAGATAGTCCTCTTTGGTGCAGATAGTCCTCCTGGGTGCAGATAGTGCTCCTGGGTGCAGATAACCCTCATGTCTACAGATAGTGCTCCTGGGTGCAGATGGTCGTCCTGGGTGCAGATAGTCCTCTTAGGTGCAGATGGTCCTCCTGGGTGCAGATAGCCCTCCTAGGTGCAGATGGTCCTCCTGGGTTCAGATGGTTCTCCTGGGTTCAGATGGTTCTCCTGGGTTCAGATGGTTCTCCTGGGTTCAGATGGTCCTCCTGGGTTCAGATGGTCCTCCTAGGTTCAGATGGTCCTCCTGGGTGCAGATGGTCCTCCTGGGTGCAGATAGTCCTCCTAAGTGCAGATGGTCCTCTTGGGTGCAGATATCCCTCCTGGGTGCAGATAGTCCTCCTGGGTGCAGATAGTCCTCCTTGGTGCAGATAGTCCTCCTAGGTGCAGATGGTCCTCCTGGGTTCAGATGGTCCTCCTGGGTTCAGGTGGTCCTCCTGGGTTCAGATGGTCCTCCTGGGTGCAGATAGTCCTCCTAAGTGCAGATGGTCCTCCTGGGTGCAGATAGCCCTCCTGGGTGCAGATAACTCTCCTGGGTGCAGATAGCCCTCCTGGGTGCAGATAGTCTCCTCCTTGGTGCAGATAGTCCTCCTTGGTGCAGATAGTCCTCCTGGGTGCAGATAGTCCTCTTAGGTGCAGATGGTCCTCCTGGGTGCAGATAGTCCTCCTAGGTGCAGATGATCCTCCTGGGCTCAGATGGTCCTCCTGGGTGCAGATGGCCCTCCTGGGTGCAGATGGCCCTCCTGGGTGCAGATGGCCCTCCTGGGTGCAGATGGCCCTCCTGGGTGCAGATGGTCCTCCTGGGTGCAGATGGTCCTCCTGGGTGCAGATAACCCTCATGTCTACAGATAGTGCTCCTGGGTGCAGATGGTCGTCCTGGGTGCAGATAGTCCTCTTAGGTGCAGATGGTCCTCCTGGGTGCAGATAGCCCTCCTAGGTGCAGATGGTCCTCCTGGGTTCAGATGGTTCTCCTGGGTTCAGATGGTTCTCCTGGGTTCAGATGGTCCTCCTGGGTTCAGATGGTCCTCCTAGGTTCAGATGGTCCTCCTGGGTGCAGATGGTCCTCCTAAGTGCAGATGGTCCTCTTGGGTGCAGATATCCCTCCTGGGTGCAGATAGTCCTCCTGGGTGCAGATAGTCCTCCTGGGTGCAGATAGTCCTCCTAGGTGCAGATGGTCCTCCTGGGTTCAGATGGTCCTCCTGGGTTCAGGTGGTCCTCCTGGGTTCAGATGGTCCTCCTGGGTGCAGATAGTCCTCCTAAGTGCAGATGGTCCTCCTGGGTGCAGATAGCCCTCCTGGGTGCAGATAACTCTCCTGGGTGCAGATAGCCCTCCTGGGTGCAGATAGTCCTCCTTGGTGCAGATAGTCCTCCTTGGTGCAGATAGTCCTCCTGGGTGCAGATAGTCCTCCTTGGTGCAGATAGTCCTCCTGGGTGCAGATAGTCCTCTTAGGTGCAGATGGTCCTCCTGGGTGCAGATAGTCCTCCTAGGTGCAGATGATCCTCCTGGGCTCAGATGGTCCTCCTGGGTGCAGATGGCCCTCCTGGGTGCAGATGGCCCTCCTGGGTGCAGATGGCCCTCCTGGGTGCAGATGGCCCTCCTGGGTGCAGATGGTCCTCCTGGGTGCAGATGGTCCTCCTGGGTGCTGATAGTCCTCCTGGGTGCAGATAGTCCTCTTAGGTGCAGATGGTCCTCCTGGGTGCAGATAGTCCTCCTAGGTGCAGATGGTCCTCCTGGGTTCAGATAGCCCTCCTGGGTGCAGATAGCCCTCCTGGGTGCAGATAGTCCTCCTGGGTGCAGATAGCCCTCCTGGGTGCAGATAGTCCTCCTGGGTGCAAATAGTCCTCTTGGGTGCAGATGGTCCTCCTGGGTGCAGATAGTCCTCCTAGGTGCAGATGGTCCTCCTGGGTTCAGATAGCCCTCCTGGGTGCAGATAGTCCTAATGGGTGCAGATAGTCCTCCTTGGTGCAGATAGTCCTCCTGGGTGCAGATAGTCCTCCTTGGTGCAGATAGTCCTCCTTGGTGCAGATAGTCCTCCTTGGTGCAGATAGTCCTCCTTGGTGCAGATAGTCCTCCTTGGTGCAGATAGTCCTCCTTGGGTGCAGATAGTCCTCCTGGGTGCAGATAGTCCTCCTGGGTGCAGATAGTCCTCCTGGGTGCAGATAGTCCTCCTAAGTGCAGATGGTCCTCCTGGGTACAGATAGCCCTCCTGGGTGGAGATGGCCCTCCTGGGTGGAGATGGCCCTCCTGGGTGCAGATGGCCCTCCTGGGTGCAGATGGCCCTCCTGGGTGCAGATGGTCCTCCTGGGTTCAGATAGTCCTGGGTGCAGATAGTCCTCCTGGGTGCAGATAGTCCTCCTGGGTGCAGATAGTCCTCCTGGGTGCAGATAGTCCTCCTGGGTGCAGATAGTGCTCCTTGGTGCAGATAGCTCTCCTGGGTGCAGATAGTCCTCCTTGGTGCAGATAGTCCTCCTTGGTGCAGAAAGCTCTCCTGGGTGCAGATGGTCCTCCTCGGTACAGCTGGTCCTCCTGGGTACAGATAGTCCTCTTAGGTGCAGATGGTCCTCCTGGGTGCAGATAGTCCTCCTAGGTGCAGATGGTCCTCCTGGGTTCAGATAGCCCTCCTGGGTGCAGATAGCCCTCCTGGGTGCAGATAGCCCTCCTGGGTGCAGATAGCCCTCCTGGGTGCAGATAGTCCTCCTGGGTGCAGATAGTCCTCCTTGGTGCAGATAGTCCTCCTGGGTGCAGATAGTCCTCCTTGGTGCAGATAGTCCTCCTGGGTGCAGATAGTCCTCCTGGGTGCAGATAGTCCTCCTAAGTGCAGATGGTCCTCCTGGGTACAGATAGCCCTCCTGGGTGGAGATGGCCCTCCTGGGTGCAGATGGCCCTCCTGGGTGCAGATGGCCCTCCTGGGTGCAGATGGTCCTCCTGGGTTCAGATTGTCCTCCTGGGTTCAGATAGTCCTGGGTGCAGATAGTCCTCCTGGGTGCAGATAGTCCTCCTTGGTGCAGATAGTCCTCCTTGGTGCAGATAGTCCTCCTGGGTGCAGATAGTCCTCCTGGGTTCAGATAGTCCTGGGTGCAGATAGTCCTCCTGGGTGCAGATAGTCCTCCTGGGTGCAGATAGTCCTCCTGGGTGCAGATAGTCCTCCTGGGTTCAGATAGTCCTCCTGGGTTCAGATTGTCCTCCTGGGTTCAGATAGTCCTGGGTGCAGATAGTCCTCCTGGGTGCAGATAGTCCTCCTGGGTGCAGATAGTGCTCCTTGGTGCAGATAGCTCTCCTGGGTGCAGATAGTCCTCCTTGGTGCAGATAGTCCTCCTTGGTGCAGAAAGCTCTCCTGGGTGCAGATGGTCCTCCTGGGTACAGCTTGTCCTCCTCGGTGCAGATGGTCCTCCTGGGTACAGATAGTCCTCCTGGGTACAGATGGTGCTCCTGGGTGCAGATAGTCCTATGGGTACAGATGGTGCTCCTGGGTGCAGACGGTCCTCCTGGGTGCAGACGGTCCTCCTGGGTGCAGACGGTCCTCCTGGGTGCAGACGATCCTCCTGGGTGGGTCCTCCTGGGTGGTCCTCCAGTGAATTTCATGGGTTGTATACCATAGAGACTGATCGATGTGTCTCCTCTCTCCATCACACAGAGGGAAGCTGTATGGAACCGTCGGAGTGTCCTTGTTATTGGGACAATCTTCCATTCCCGGCCGGCGCTGCCGTACAGCAAGGCTGCCGCAACTGGTAGGTCCCTGTGTGCCGTCCACCCTGTCCCGGGGTCACCACTCTGCTCCTGCCAGCAGCCATTGATTCCAGGTCATAGCTACCGCCATAGCAGTCCTTGCAGCCTCTGAGGGGTCCAGGGTCAGGAGGGGCCCCATCCCGGCATGTAAGAGACATACATGTCATCACTTCACTATGTTCACCTGACTGTAGAGGGCGGGCTCATTGACTGTAGAGGGCGGGCTCATTGACTGTAGAGGGCGGGCTCATTGACTGTAGAGGGCGGGCTCATTGACTGTAGAGGGCGGGCTCATTGACTGAAGAGGGCGGGCTCTTTTTCCAGGACCTCGACCAGCCCAGTTCAGGGGCTGCTCTTCATTAGTACAGAGCACATCATTGGCTCGTGGGAAGTCAGGCCCGCCCCCGAGGACTGCCATTGTGGCGGCCATTGGAATCCAGTAGGGGGTGTATTATCTGCTGCCCTCCTCCATCCACCAGTGTTCATGTTCTGACTGGAGGACGTCCAGCATCACCTGGCTCTTTCCTCCCCAGCCTGACTGTCTCTGGCCCCGCCCCTTTCATTCATTTGATTTCAGCTCTTCCAATCATGGAGACTTGGTATCACATGTGGGCGTTTCTTAGGGCGGTCTGAATGCAAATGCAGCCTGTCTAGGAACGCCCACTCCTCCAGACTGACACCCACCTATTTGAATAACTCCTCCCACTGCTTCAGGACTGAGGGCTCTGGAGAGGAGTACTGAGGCAGGGGGCTGGGATGTTTTCGGGAAGCTATGTACAGCCCCCTGCTGGCCCCTCCCACCAGCCATGATCTGCCTGCCTTGCATAGAGAAGTACAGAGACCCAGTGATGACATGGAGAGTATTATATACTAATGTTCATGTAGATGAGGGGGGGGAGGGGAACCGGGGAAGGCGGAATATATACCTTCAGATTGAAAATAGTTCACCCTCCTCAGTGTCGTCTCCAACATTGTAATCATGGACTACAAACCACCTTCCCCCTATGGTATAGGAGGGGGAGGTGTTCTGTAGTTCTGGCTTAGGGTGACAGTGTTGTTCCATAGATACAGTGCATTCAGCAAATGTTGTCACCCTAGGAGGAGCTTTCTTAGTTGGAGGTGAGGAGAGGGGGAGGTGTTCCGTAGTTCTGACCTAGGGTGGCAACACTACTCTGTAGATATAGTGCAGTCAGTGAGCGTTGTCACCCTGGGAGGAACTTTCTTAGTTGGAGATGAGGAGAGAGGGAGATGTTCTGTAGTTCTTACTTAGGGTGACAACGCTACTTCTCCATAGATACATACAGTGAGTGAAAGTTGTCACCCTGGGCCAGGAAGTTTGTTAGTGGGAGATGAGGAGACGGGGAGGTGTCCTGTAGTCCTGTCCTAGGGTGACAACGCTCCTCCATAGATGCGTACAGTCAGAGAGGGTTGTCACCCTGGGACAGGATGTTTGTTAGTGGCAGGATCAGGAGAGGGTTGGGGAGGTGTCCTGTAGTCCTGTCCTAGGGTGACAACGCTCCTCTGTAGATATGTACAGTCAGTTAGGGTTGTCACTCTGGGTCAGGACGTTTGTTAGTGTCAGGATCAGGAGATGGGGAGGTGTTCTGTAGTCCTGTAGGATCAGGAGATGGACCCTCAGGACCAGTGATATCTCTGATTGGATCGTCTTCTTGCAGCTCCTGTGAGTCCGGCGCCTGGCGTTGTCCCGATGAGCCGTGCTCCGCCCCCCGCTGTGGATTGGACGAATTCTCCTGCCACCTGAGCGATCGCTGCGTGCCGAGCGCCTGGGTCTGCGACAACGAGGACGACTGCGGAGACGGCTCGGATGAGATCTGCTCCCTGACCTGCTCCCCGCGGGAGTTCCGCTGCGCCAACGGCCCGTGCGTCCCCCTGGAGCACCGCTGTGACGGCAGAGCCGACTGCGCCGACCACTCCGACGAATGGGGGTGCCCCGCGCCCGCCTGCAGCAACTCCGAGTTCCGCTGCGCCAACGGTCGCTGCATCCCGCTCTCCCACGTCTGCGACGGCGACCTGGACTGCGGCTTCGCCGACGACTCCGACGAATCAGGTGACACACACAGCGCCTCCTTTCTTTGTCGGTGTGTTTCTGATTGGCTGATGTGGATGAGTCCAGAAAGTTCCTATTTCATGGGGTGGAGCCCGGGGGGTGTGACCAGAGAAGTGGAGCTCCGCCCATCACGATCAATCTTTGAAATGTATTGTCATCTCCTGTCTGTCCAGGCTGCTCCGCGGGCTGTAGCTCCGCCCACTTCCACTGCCCACGAGGAAAGTGCGTTCGCTACGTCCACCGCTGTGACGGCCACGACGACTGCGGGGACCTGAGCGATGAGAGGGGCTGCCTCTGCCACCCCACCCAGTTCCAGTGTCCGGACGGGCTGTGCGTGCCGAAGGAGAACGTCTGCGACGGACACAGCGACTGCGCCAACGGCACGGATGAGGCCATCTGCTCAGGTGAGGAGGCCGATCGATGAACAACCAATCACGTTCCAGGACAGGTGGGGGGGTCGTCCTTTGCTGGGAAGGTTCATGGTGAGCTGGACATCCTCTTCTCATACAGTGCAGGAAATGCGTATTTGCCCCCCCTGATGGTGAATGTTCGCCCCTCACACAGAAATGATCGGTCTAACAATGATCGGTCTAACAATGGAATGTTCGCCCCTCACACAGAAATGATCGGTCTAACAATGGAATGTTCGCCCCTCACACAGAAATGATCGGTCTAACAATGGAATGTTCCCCCCTCACACAGAAATGATCGGTCTAACAATGGAATGTTGGCCCCTCACACAGAAATGATCGGTCTAACAATGGAATGTTCGCCCCTCACACAGAAATGATCGGTCTAACAATGGAATGTTCGCCCCTCACACAGAAATGATCGGTCTAACAATGGAATGTTCGCCCCTCACACAGAAATGATCGGTCTAACAATGGAATGTTCGCCCCTCACACAGAAACGATCGGTCTAACAATGGAATGTTGGCCCCTCACACAGAAATGATCGGTCTAACAATGGAATGTTGGCCCCTCACACAGAAATGATCGGTCTAACAATGGAATGTTGTTGGACCCCCTCACACAGAAATGATTGGTCTAACAATGGAATGTTCGCCCCCACACAGAAATGATCGGTCTAACAATGGAATGTTCGCCCCTCACACAGAAATGATCGGTCTAACAATGGAATGTTCGGTGTAACACTGAGAGACAGAATACAACAACAAATTCAGCAGAAATGCGTCTAACAAATGATGACGGATCTGCATGTTCATGAGGGAAAGAAGGATTTGATCCCCTTCACAAAACATGACTTAGTACTTGGTGGCCAATCCCTTGTTGGCAATCACAGAGGTCAGAGGTTTCCTGGAGTTGGCCCCCAGGTTCGCACACATCTCAGGAGGGATTTTGGCCCACTCCTCTTGGCAGATCCTCTCCAAGTCATTAAGGTTTGGTGGCTGACGTTTGGCAACTCGAACTTTCAGCTCCTCCACAGATTTTCCATCGGATGAAGGTGTGGAGACTGGCTAGGCCACTCCAGGACCTTAATGTGCTTCTTCTTGAGCCGCTCCTTTGTTGCCTTGGCCGTGTGTTTTGGGTCATTGTCATGCTGGAACACCCATCCACCACCCATTTTCAATGCCCTGGCTGAGGGAAGAAGGTTCTCACCCAAGATTTGAGGGTACATTGCCCCGTCCATCGTCCCCTTGATGCGGTGCAGTTGTCCTGTCCCCTTAGCAGAAAAACACCCCCAAAGCAGAATGTTTCCACCACCATGTTTCACAGTTGGGATGGTGTTCTTGGGGTCATAGGCAGCATTCCTCCTCCTCCAAACACGGCGAGTTGAGTTGATGCCAAAGAGCTGGATTTTGGTCTCCTCTGACCACAACACTTCCCACCAGTCCTCCTCGGCATCATTCAGATGTTCAGTGGCAGACTTCAGACGGGCCTGGACATGGGCTTTCTTGAGCAGAGGGACCGTGCGGGCACTGCAGGATTTCAGTCCTTGTCGGCGTAGTGTGTTACCAATTGTTTTCTTGGTGACTGTGGTCCCAGCTGCCTGGAGATCATTGACAAGATCCTCACGTGTAGTTCTGGGATGATTCCTCACTGTTCTCATGATCATTGACACTCCACGAGGTGAGATCTTGCATGGTGCACCAGACCTAGGGAGACTGACACTTGTTTTGTGTTTCTTCCATTTGTGAATGATTGCACCAACTGTTGTCACCTTCTCACCAAGCTGCTTGGCCATAGTTTGGTAGCCCAGTCCAGCCTTGTGTAGGTCTACCATCTTGTCCCTGACATCCTTGGACAGCTCTTTGGTCTTTGCCATGGTGGAGAGTTTGGAATCTGATGGTTTGATGGCTCCTGTGGACAGGTGTCTTTTAATACAGGAAACACAATGAGATTAGCAGCACTCCCTTTAAGAGACTGCTTCTAATCTCAGCTTGTTACCTGTATGAGAGACACCTGGGAGCCAGAAATCCTGCTGAATGATAGGGGATCAAATCCTTCTTTCCCTCATGAACATGCAGATCCGTCATCATTTGTTAGACGCATTTCTGCTGAATTTGTTGTTGTATTCTGTCTCTCAGTGTTACACCGAACATTCCATTGTTAGACCGATCATTTCTGTGTGAGGGGCGAACATTCCATTGTTAGACCGATCATTTCTGTGTGAGGGGCGAACATTCCATTGTTAGACCGATCGTTTCTGTGTGAGGGGCGAACATTCCATTGTTTAGACCGATCGTTTCTGTGTGAGGGGCGAACGTTCCATTGTTAGACCGATCATTTCTGTGTGAGGGGCGAACATTCCATTGTTAGACCGATCGTTTCTGTGTGAGGGGCGAACATTCCATTGTTAGACCGATCATTTCTGTGTGAGGGGCGAACATTCATTGTTAGACCGATCGTTTCTGTGTGAGGGGCGAACATTCCATTGTTAGACCGATCGTTTCTGTGTGAGGGGCGAACATTCCATTGTTAGACCGATCGTTTCTGTGTGAGGGGCGAACATTCCATTGTTAGACCGATCGTTTCTGTGTGAGGGGCGAACATTCCATTGTTAGACCGATCGTTTCTGTGTGAGGGGCGAACCTTCCATTGTTAGACCGATCGTTTCTGTGTGAGGGGCGAACATTCCATTGTGTTAGACCGATCATTTCTGTGTGAGGGGCGAACATTCACCATCAGGGGGGCAAATACACATTTCCTTCACTGTATCTCTACCATTGCTGTGTAGGACATGTCCTCCTGGGTTCTGGACCTTGGTGGTAGTTAGTCCATGATTGTTGGTTGCTGTGTAGTTTCCATCTCTATAGGGATGTGTCATTCTGGACCTTGGTGGTAGTCATTCGATGATTGTTGGTTCCTGCGTAGTTTCTAGCTCCAACAACCACAGAGTGACCACCACTAAGACCCAGAACCCAGGAGGACACGTCCCCGACGCTGCAACAGTACAGAGATAGAAAGCACACAACAACGTCATTGCGTCATTCCTTGGTGGTAGTCACTCTGTGATTGTAGAGACTAGAAACAACACAGGAACCAACAATCATCGACTGACTCCACCCAGGTCCAGAATGACGCATCCCTACAAGATGGAAACAACACAATTATGACTACCAGAAGACCCAGAACCTAGGTGGGGGGGGGGGGGGGTCTGCCTAGGTCTTGAGTCTTAGTGGTAGTCAGTCTATGGTTGCTGTGTAGGACATGTCCTCCTGGGTTCTGGATCTTAGTGGTAGTCAGTCTATGGTTGCTGTGTAGGACATGTCCTCCTGGGTTCTGGATCTTAGTGGTAGTCAGTCTATGGTTGCTGTGTAGGACATGTCCTCCTGGGTTCTGGATCTTAGTGGTAGTCAGTCTATGGTTGCTGTGTAGGACATGTCCTCCTGGGTTCTGGATCTTAGTGGTAGTCAGTCTATGGTTGCTGTGTAGGACATGTCCTCCTGGGTTCTGGATCTTAGTGGTAGTCAGTCTATGGTTGCTGTGTAGGACATGTCCTCCTGGGTTCTGGGTCTTAGTGGTAGTCAGTCTATGGTTGCTGTGTAGGACATGTCCTCCTGGGTTCTGGGTCTTAGTGGTAGTCAGTCTATGGTTGCTGTGTAGGACATGTCCTCCTGGGTTCTGGGTCTTAGTGGTAGTCAGTCTATGGTTGCTGTGTAGGACATGTCCTCCTGGGTTCTGGGTCTTAGTGGTAGTCAGTCTATGGTTGCTGTGTAGGACATGTCCTCCTGGGTTCTGGGTCTTAGTGGTAGTCAGTCTATGGTTGCTGTGTAGGACATGTCCTCCTGGGTTCTGGGTCTTAGTGGTAGTCAGTCTATGGTTGCTGTGTAGGACATGTCCTCCTGGGTTCTGGATCTTAGTGGTAGTCAGTCTATGGTTGCTGTGTAGGACATGTCCTCCTGGGTTCTGGGTCTTAGTGGTAGTCAGTCTATGGTTGCTGTGTAGGACATGTCCTCCTGGGTTCTGGGTCTTAGTGGTAGTCAGTCTATGGTTGCTGTGTAGGACATGTCCTCCTGGGTTCTGGATCTTAGCGGTAGTCAGGCTGTTATAGTGTTGGAGACTCGTCCTCCTTGATTTTGGGTTGATGTTAGGGGTTTGATGGATGTAGTCAGTCTGTGGTTGTTGGTTTGCTTCCATCTCTGTACTGTTGCAGGGTCGGGGACATGTCCTTCTTGGTTCTGACTATTAGTGGTAGTCAGTCTATAATTATTTAGAATCTGTGTAGATTCAATCTGTAGGGTTGGTGATATGTCCCCCTTGCTACTAGGTTGATGTTGAGGTTTTGATTTATGTATTCAGTCCATAATTGTTGGTTGTTGTGTAGTTTCCATCTCCATAGGGATGCGTCATTCTGGACCTTGGTGGTAGTCAGTCGATGATTGTTGGTTGCTGTCTGTTTTATATCACTGTACTGTTGCAGGGTCGGGGACGTGTCCTCCTGGGTTCTGGGTCTTGGTGGTAGTCACTCTGTGGTTGTTGGAGCTAGAAACTACACAGGAACCAACAATCATCGACTGGCCGCCACCAAGGTCCAGAATGACGCATCCCTATAGAGATGGAAACTACACAACAACCAACAATCATGGACTGACTACATCAATCACATCCTTAGTGGACTAACTACCAGAAGACCCAGAACCCAGGTGGGGGGGCAGTCTGCCTAGGTCTTGGGTCTTTGTGGTAGTCAGTCTGTGATTGTTGGTTGCTGTGTAGGACATGTCCTCCTGGGTTCTGGATCTTAGAGGTAGTCAGGCTGTTATGGTATTGGTGACTCGTCCTCCTTGATTTTGGGTTGATGTTAGGGGTGTGATGGATGTAGTCAGTCTGTGGTTGTTGGTTTCCTTCCATCTGTGTACTGTTGCAGGGTCGGGGACATGTCCTCCTTAGTTCTGAGTCTTATTGGTGGTAGTCAGTCTATAATTATTGGAAGCTGTGTGGATTCAGTCTGCAGGTTGGTGATATGTCCCCCTTGCTACTAGGTTGATGTTGAGGTTTTGCTTGATGTGGTCAGTCTATGATTGTTGGCTCCTCTGTATCTTTTATCTCTTTAATATTGCCAGGTTGGGGTTGTGTGTCCTGGGTTCCAGGTCTTAAGGGTAGTCATTCTATCATTGTTGGCTGCTGTGTGGTTTCTATCTCTGTACAGTTGTAGGGTTGATGACATGTCCTCCTTGATTTTGGGTTGATGTTAGGGGTTTGATTGATGTAGTCAGTCTGTGGTTGTTGGGTAACTTCCGTCTCTGTACTGTTGCGGGATCAGGAATGAGTCCTCCTGGGTTCTGGGTCTTAGTAGTAGTCAGTCTATCATACTTGGTTGTTGTGTGGTTTATATATCAGCACTGTTGCAGCTTTGGGTATATGTCCTCCTGGGTTCTGGGTCTTGGTGATAGTCACTTTGACTGTTGGAGCTAGAAACTACACAGGAACCAACAAGGGGTGGACTGACTACCACTACAACCCAGGACCCAGGTGGGGGATGTGTCTGCCTAGGTCGGGGACATGGTCCTTAGTGGCAGTCAGTCAGTATCATTATTGGCTCTGGTGTAGTTTTTTATCTCTATATTATTGCAGGGTTGAGGACGTGTCCTCCTGGGTCTCCTAGGTCTTGGTTGTAGTGTATCATTGTTGGTTGCTGTGTGGTTTTTGTTTCTGTACTCTTGCAGGGTCGGGGACGTGTCCTCCTGGGTCTCCTAGGTCTTGGTTGTAGTGTATCATTGTTGGTTGCTGTGTGGTTTTTTGTTTCTGTACTCTTGCAGGGTCAGGGACATGTCTTCTTGGGTTCTTATTCTTAGCAATAGTCAGTCTATCATTCTTGGTTGTTGTGTAGCTTCTATCTCTGTACTAATGTGGGGGCAGGGATGTGTCCTCCTGGGTTCTGGGTCTTAGTGGTAGTCACTCTATGATTGTTGGTTGCTGTGTAGTTTCTATCTCTGTATTATTGAAGGGCCGGGACGTGTCCTCCTGGGTTCTGGGTCTTACTGGTGGTCAGTCTACCATTGTTGGTTGTTGTGTAGCTTCTATCTCTGTATTATTGCAGGGTCGGGGACGTGTCCTCCTGGGTTCTGGGTCTTAGTGGTGGTCAGTCTATCATTGTTGGTTGTTGTGTAGCTTTATCTCTGTATTATTGCAGGGTCGGGGACGTGTCTTCCTGGGTTCTGGGTCTTAGTGGTAGTCACTCTGTGATTGTTGGTTGTTGTGTAGCTTCTATCTCTGTATTATTGCAGGGTTGGGGACGTGTCTTCCTGGGTTCTGGGTCTTAGTGGTAGTCACTCTATGATTGTTGGTTGCTGTGTAGCTTCTATGTCTGTTGTTATTGCAGGGCCAGGAACATGTCCTCCTGGGTTCTGGGTCTTAGTGGTGGTCAGTCTATCATTGTTGGTTGTTGTGTAGCTTCTATCTCTGTATTATTGCAGGGTCGGGGACGTGTCCTCCTGGGTTCTGGGTCTTAGTGGTGGTCAGTCTATCATTGTTGGTTGTTGTGTAGCTTCTATCTCTGTATTATTGCAGGGTCGGGGACGTGTCCTCCTGGGTTCTGGGTCTTAGTGGTGGTCAGTCTATCATTGTTGGTTGTTGTGTAGTTTATCTCTTTGTATTATTGCAGGGTCGGGGACGTGTCCTCCTGGGTTCTGGTCTTAGTGGTGGTCTGTCTATCATTGTTGGTTGTTCTGTAGTTTCTATCTCTTTGTTATTGCAGAGTCGGGGACGTGTCCTCCTGGGTTCTGGGTCTTAGTGGTGTGGTCAGTCTACCATTGTTGTTTTTTTGCGTAGCTTCTATGTCTTTGTTATTGCAGGGCCAGGAACGTGTCCTCCTGGGTTCTGGGTCTTAGTGGTGGTCAGTCTATCATTGTTGGTTGCTGTGTAGCTTCTATCTCTTTGTTATTGCAGGGTCGGGGACGTGTCCTCCTGGGTTCTGGGTCTTAGTGATGGTCAGTCTATCATTGTTGGTTGTTCTGTAGTTTCTATCTCTATAATATTGCAGGGTCGGGGATGTGTCCTCCTGGTTCTGGGTCTTAGTGGTGGTCTGTCTATCATTGTGGGATTTTGCGTAGCTTCTAGCTCTTTGTTATTGCAGGGTCGGGGACGTGTCCTCCTGAGTTCTGGGTCTTAGTGGTGGTCAGTCTATCATTGTTGGTTGTTGTGTAGCTTCTATCTCTGTAATATTGCAGGGTTGGGGACGTGTCCTCCTGGGTTCTGGGTCTTAGTGGTGGTCAGTCTATGATTGTTGGTTGTTGTGTAGTTTCTGTCTCTGTATTATTGCAGGGTCGGGGACGTGTCCTCCTGAGTTCTGGGTCTTAGTGGTGGTCAGTCTATCATTGTTGGTTACTGTGTAGCTTCTATCTCTGTATTATTGCAGGGTCGGGGACGTGTCCTCCTGGGTTCTGGGTCTTAGTGGTGGTCAGTCTATCATTGTTGGTTTTTTGTGTAGCTTCTATCTCTTTGTTATTGCAGGGCCAGGAACGTGTCCTCCTGGGTTCTGGGTCTTAGTGGTGGTCAGTCTATGATTGTTGGTTTTTTGCGTAGCTTCTATGTCTTTGTTATTGCAGGGCCAGGAACGTGTCCTCCTGGGTTCTGGGTCTTAGTGGTGGTCAGTCTATCATTGTTGGTTTTTTGCGTAGCTTCTATGTCTTTGTTATTGCAGGGCCAAGAACGTGTCCTCCTGGGTTCTGGGTCTTAGTGGTGGTCAGTCTATGATTGTTGGCTTTTTGTGTAGCTTCTATCTCTTGTATTATTGCAGGGCCAGGAACGTGTCCTCCTGGGTTCTGGGTCTTAGTGGTGGTCAGTCTATGATTGTTGGCTGTTGTGTAGCTTCTATCTCTGTATTATTGCAGGGCCGGGAACGTGTCCTCCTGGGTTCTGGGTCTTAGTGGTGGTCAGTCTATCATTGTTGGTTTTTTGCATAGCTTCTATGTCTTTGTTATTGCAGGGCCGGGAACGTGTCCTCCTGGGTTCTGGGTCTTAGTGGTGGTCAGTCTACGATTGTTGGTTTTTTGTGTAGCTTCTATGTCTTTGTTATTGCAGGGCCAGGAACGTGTCCTCGGGTTCTGGGTCTTAGTGGTGGTCAGTCTATCATTGTTGGTTTTTTGCGTAGCTTCTATGTCTTTGTTATTGCAGGGCCAGGAATGTGTCCTCCTGGGTTCTGGGTCTTAGTGGTGGTCAGTCTATGATTGTTGGTTTTTGTGTAGCTTCTATGTCTTTGTTATTGCAGGGCCAGGAACGTGTCCTCCTGGGTTCTGGGTCTTAGTGGTGGTCAGTCTATCATTGTTGGTTTTTTGCGTAGCTTCTATGTCTTTGTTATTGCAGGGCCAGGAACGTGTCCTCCTGGGTTCTGGGTCTTAGTGGTGGTCAGTCTATCATTGTTGGCTGTTGTGTAGCTTCTATCTCTGTATTATTGCAGGGCCGGGAACGTGTCCTCCTGGGTTCTGGGTTTGCACAGATGGGTTGTGTATCAGAAGACAGAGGCGTTGTGACGGGACACCTGATTGCACGGATGGATCAGATGAGGAGGTGGAGCATTGTTCATCGTTGCGCCCGGAGAACGCAGAGCCGACGACACCCACACACAGCAACACGCCAGGTGACCTTACTTATTGCATTCATTTGTTTTTTTTACATTTCTATCAGACAATCCAAATTATTTTGACCCAAATCTCTCCATTGGTGCTCATGGTGTATATTGTAGGTTCATGTTTGGTTGTATTGGTTGTGTTATGATGTCTGAAGACCATAGAAGCCCCTTGGTATCTCTGACTGAGAAGAATATGTCCTAATGTGTCCCGTTTTCCTCCCGCAGGCGATGGATCCGTCTCCCGCTGTGGCCGCTATGAGTTCCGCTGTGGCAGTGGCGAGTGCAGACCCCGCGGCTGGCTCTGCGATAACGAGGTGGATTGTATGGACGGCAGCGATGAAGATGATTGTAACAGGAGCTGCGACCTGGACCAGTTCAAGTGCTCGCTGAGCGGGGAGTGTGTGGGGTACAGCCAACTGTGCGACGGGATCCCACACTGCCGCGACCAATCAGACGAGAGCATGGACAACTGCGGTAAGTCACATGACCATGAGAAAATCCTGAGAACTTTGTTTATTCTGGACCCTGAATGACAGAAGGCTCTGAGCTCATGTCCCAACGTGTGGTCATCAGTCATGGTGATCCTGGAGTGTATGGATTGTAGGAGATTATTTCACTTACACTATATTGCCAAAAGTATTGGTTGGCCGGCCTTTCCACACA
Organism: Staurois parvus; assembly: GCA_951230385.1. Taxonomy (NCBI): domain Eukaryota; kingdom Metazoa; phylum Chordata; class Amphibia; order Anura; family Ranidae; genus Staurois; species Staurois parvus. The sequence goes on from CATNWA010015352.1 coordinate 17,040, forward strand.
CATGACCTTTAATGGCCCCCCAGTCTTAGTCCGTAGGGTTCAATATTCAGTTGGCCCCGCCCTTTCCACATACATGACCTTTAATAGCCCCCCAGTCTTAGTCTGTAGGGTTCAATATTGAGTTGGCCCCGCCCTTTCCACACAAATGACCTTTAATGGCCCACCAGTCTTAGTCCGTAGGGTTCAATACTGAGTTGGCCCCGCCCATTCTTTCACCAATGTTTGTAGAAGCAGTCTGCATGCCTAGGGCTTGATTGTATACACCTGTGTCCATGGAGGGGATTGGAGCACCTGAATCACATGATATGGGAGGGGATTGGAACACCTGAATCACATGACATGGAGGGGATTGGAACACCTGAATCACATGATACCTTTTGGAACACCTGAATCACATGACATGGAGGGGATTGGAACGCCTGAATCACATGATATGGAGGGGATTGGAACACCTGAATCACGTGATATGGAGGGGATTGGAACACCTGAATCACATGATATGGAGGGGATTGGAACACCTGAATCACGTGACATGGAGGGGATTGGAACACCTGAATCACATGATATGGAGGGGATTGGAACACCTGAATCACGTGACATGGAGGGGATTGGAACACCTGAATCACATGATATGGAGGGGATTGGAACACCTGAATCACGTGACATGGAGGGGATTGGAACACCTGAATCACGTGACATGGAGGGGATTGGAACACCTGAATCACATGACATGGAGGGGATTGGAACACCTAAATCACATGATATGGGGGGGGATTGGAACGCCTGAATCACATGACATGGAGGGGATTGGAACACCTGAATCACGTGACATGGAGGGGATTGGAACACCTGAATCACGTGATATGGAGGGGATTGGAACGCCTGAATCACGTGATATGGAGGGGATTGGAACACCTGAATCACGTGACATGGAGGGGATTGGAACACCTGAATCACATGATATGGAGGTGGATTGGAACACCTGAATCACATGATATGGAGGGGATTGGAACACCTGAATCACATGATATGGAGGGGATTGGAACACCTGAATCACATGATTTTTGGAGGGGGATTGGAACACCTGAATCACATGATATGGAGGGGATTGGAACACCTGAATCACATGATGATTTGGAGGGCGGGGACAATACTTGGGGCAGTATGGTGTATGTTTTAGTGACATTCTGTGACTTTCTATTGGCAGGTTCCACGCAGATCCCCGTGTCCCGGGCACTTCATCTGCACTAACAGGATGTGTGTGAACATCTCCGTGGTATGTGATGGCTCCCCGGACTGTCCACAGGGAGAGGATGAGAAGACATGCGGTGAGATGACGGGGGTTCCCTAGGGGTAGTACAGTGTGAGATATAGGGGGGTTCCCTAGGGGTAGTACAGTGGTGAGATATAGGGGGGTTCCCTAGGGGTAGTACAGTGGTGAGATATATAGGGGGGTTCCCTAGGGGTAGTACAGTGGTGAGATGTGTGTTGGGGGGTTCCCTAGGGTAGTACAGTGGTGAGATATAGGGGGGTTCCCTAGCGGTATTACATTGGTGAGATGTGTGGTGGGGGGGTTCCCTAGGGGTAGTACAGTGGTGAGATGTGTGTTGGGGGGTTCCCTAGGGGTAGTACAGTGGTGAGATATAGGGGGGTTCCCTAGGGGTAGTACAGTGGTGAGATGTGTGTTGGGGGGTTCCCTAGGGGTAGTACAGTGGTGAGATATAGGGGGGTTCCCTAGAGGTAGTACAGTGGTGAGATATAGGGGAGGGGGTTCCCTAGAGGTAGTACAGTAGTGAGATATAGGGGGGTTCCCTAGAGGTAGTACAGTAGTGAGATATAGGGGGGTTCCCTAGAGGTAGTACAGTAGTGAGATATAGGGGGGTTCCCTAGAGGTAGTACAGTAGTGAGATATAGGGGGGTTCCCTAGGGGTAGTACAGTGGTGAGATGTGTGTTGGGGGGTTCCCTAGGGGTAGTACAGTGGTGAGATGTGTGTTGGGGGGGGGGTTACCTAGGGGTAGTACAGTGGTGAGATGTGTGTTGGGGGGGTTACCTAGGGGTAGTACAGTGGTGAGATATAGGGGGGTTCCCTAGGGGTAGTACAGTGGTGAGATGTGTGTTGGGGGGTTCCCTAGGGGTAGTACAGTGGTGAGATATAGGGGGGTTCCCTAGCGGTATTACATTGGTGAGATGTGTGGTGGGGGGGTTCCCTAGGGGTAGTACAGTGGTGAGATGTGTGTTGGGGGGGTTCCCTAGGGGTAGTACAGTGGTGAGATATAGGGGGGTTCCCTAGGGGTAGTACAGTGGTGAGATGTGTGTTGGGGGGATTCCCCCTAGGGGTAGTACAGTGGTGAGATATAGGGGGGTTCCCTAGAGGTAGTACAGTGGTGAGATATAGGGAGGGGGTTCCCTAGAGGTAGTACAGTAGTGAGATATAGGGGGGTTCCCTAGAGGTAGTACAGTAGTGAGATATAGGGGGGTTCCCTAGAGGTAGTACAGTAGTGAGATATAGGGGGGTTCCCTAGAGGTAGTACAGTAGTGAGATATAGGGGGGTTCCCTAGGGGTAGTACAGTGGTGAGATATAGGGGGGGTTCCCTAGGGGTAGTACAGTGGTGAGATATAGGGGGGTTCCCTAGGGGTAGTACAGTGGTGAGATATAGGGGGGTTCCCTAGGGGTAGTACAGTGGTGAGATATAGGGAGGGGGTTCCCTAGAGGTAGTACAGTGGTGAGATATAGGGGGGTTCCCTAGGGGTAGTACAGTGGTGAGATATAGGGGGGGTTCCCTAGGGGTAGTACAGTGGTGAGATATAGGGGGGGGTTCCCTAGAGGTAGTACAGTGGTGAGATATAGGGGGGTTCCCTAGGGGTAGTACAGAGTGTGAGATATAGGGGGGTTCCCTAGAGGTAGTACAGTGGTGAGATATAGGGGGGTTCCCTAGGGGTAGTACAGTGGTGAGATATAGGGGGGTTCCCTAGGGGTAGTACAGTGGTGAGATATAGGGGGGTTCCCTAGGGGTAGTACAGTGGTGAGATATAGGGGGGTTCCCTAGGGGTAGTACAGTGGTGAGATATAGGGGGGTTCCCTAGGGGTAGCACAGTGGTGAGATATAGGGGGGTTCCCTAGGGGTAGTACAGTGGTGAGATATAGGGGGGTTCCCTAGGGGTAGTACAGTGGTGAGATGTGTGTTGGGGGGTTCCCTAGAGGTAGTACAGTGTGAGATATAGGGGGGTTCCCTAGTACAGTGGTGAGATATAGGGGGGGGTTCCCTAGAGGTAGTACAGTGGTGAGATATAGGGAGGGGGGGTTCCCTAGAGGTAGTACAGTAGTGAGATATAGGGGGGTTCCCTAGAGGTAGTACAGTAGTGAGATATAGGGGGGTTCCCTAGGGGTAGTACAGTGGTGAGATGTGTGTTGGGGGGTTCCCTAGAGGTAGTACAGTGGTGAGATGTGTGTTGGGGGGTTCCCTAGGGGTAGTACAGTGTGTGAGATATAGGGGGGTTCCCTAGGGGTAGTACAGTGTGAGATATAGGGGGGTTCCCTAGAGGTAGTACAGTGTGAGATATAGGGGGGTTCCCTAGGGTAGTACAGTGTGAGATATAGGGGGGTTCCCTAGGGGTAGTACAGTGGTGAGATATAGGGGGGTTCCCTAGAGGTAGTACAGTGTGAGATATAGGGGGGTTCCCTAGGGGTAGTACAGTGGTGAGATATAGGGGGGTTCCCTAGGGGTAGTACAGTGTGAGATATAGGGGGGTTCCCTAGGGGTAGTACAGTGGTGAGATGTGTGTTGGGGGGTTCCCTAGAGGTAGTACAGTGGTGAGATGTGTGTTGGGGGGTTCCCTAGAGGTAGTACAGTGGTGAGATGTGTGTTGGGGGGTTCCCTAGGGGTAGTACAGTGTGAGATATAGGGGGGTTCCCTAGGGGGTAGTACAGTGTGAGATATAGGGGGGTTCCCTAGGGGTAGTACAGTGTGAGATATAGGGGGGTTCCCTAGGGGTAGTACAGTGTGAGATATAGGGGGGTTCCCTAGGGGTAGTACAGTGTGAGATATAGGGGGGTTCCCTAGAGGTAGTACAGTGTGAGATATAGGGGGGTTCCCTAGGGGTAGTACAGTGGTGAGATATAGGGGGGTTCCCTAGGGGTAGTACAGTGTGAGATATAGGGGGGTTCCCTAGGGGTAGTACAGTGTGAGATATAGGGGGGTTCCCTAGGGGTAGTACAGTGGTGAGATATAGGGGGGTTCCCTAGAGGTAGTACAGTGGTGAGATATAGGGGGGTTCCCTAGAGGTAGTACAGTGTGAGAGATATAGGGGGGTTCCCTAGGGTAGTACAGTGTGAGATATAGGGGGGTTCCCTAGTACAGTGGTGAGATGGGTGGGGGACTGTTGTGATTTTCGGTCCTGGACCCCGAGAACCAACTCAGGTCATGTGTCATGAGACCATCATGAGACCATCATGTGACCTTCATGAGACCATCATGTGACCATCATCATGTGACCATCATGAGACCATCATGTGACCATCATGAGACCATCATGAGACCATCATCATGTGACCATCATGAGACCATCATCATGTGACCATCATGAGACCATCATGAGACCATCATCATGTGACCATCATGAGACCATCATGTGACCATCATGTGACCTTCATGTGACGTGTTCTATCTCTCATATCTGGGCCGTATTACTGACCTATTCTGCATTCATGGTCTTTGAGGTGCTCCACCCTAAACTGATGTCTCCCTTCTATAGAGAGAAGCTCGGTGACCCCCTCCCCCTCCATCCAGGACAAGCCGAGCTCCACCTCCTGCCCCGAGTAAGTACTCCTGTCCAGATGGACGATGTCTGATGTTCAAGCAGGTAGAGGGCAGGCGGGGGATTCCATGGAAGGTCCTCTGAATCTCCTCCACCTGCCCTCCATCCTCTGTCTTCTCCATCCTCAGGTGTGTAATGGAATCTCGGATTGTGGCGAGGACTCTTCTGGTTGGGTGGCAGCGGACGAGTGGGAGTGCAGCTTCTGGAGCCCATGGGGTGGATGGAGTGAATGCAGCCAATCATGTGGTCCCGGCATGCAGACCAGAAGGCGAGTGTGCACCAATCCGACTGGAGATATCCTGAGGCAGTGCCGAGGAGAGCTGAGTGAGGACCAGCAGTGCTTCTCCGTGTCCTGTCCAGGTGAGGGGGTGTGTCCCCCAATCATTGGTGGGGTTCCCCATGGGCGTATTCAGGCTCTCCCCATCTCATTATTATCACATCATACCAAAGAATAAGAGGGCAGGTGGGGTACAGCCTTGGGTGTGACACCATCAGTCATGTCATGTCTGGGAGGGCAGGGGGGTACAGCCTTGGGTGTGACACCATCAGTCATGTCATGTCTGGGAGGGCAGGTGGGGTACAGCCTTGGGTCTGACACCATCAGTCATGTCATGTCTGGGAGGGCAGGGGGGGGTACAGCCTTGGGTGTGACATCATCAGTCACGTTATGTCCGGGAGGGCAGGGGGGGTACAGCCTTGGGTGTGACACCATCAGTCATGTTATGTCTGGGAGGCAGGTGGGGTACAGCCTTGGGTGTGACACCATCAGTCATGTCATGTCTGGGAGGGCAGGTGGGGTACAGCCTTGGGTGTGACATCATCAGTCACGTTATGTCCGGGAGGGCAGGGGGGGTACAGCCTTGGGTCTGACACCATCAGTCATGTCATGTCTGGGAGGGCAGGGGGGGTACTGCCTTGGGTGTGACACCATCAGTCATGTTATGTCTGGGAGGGCAGGTGGGGTACAGCCTTGGGTGTGACACCGTCAGTCATTGTCATGTCTGGGAGGGCAGGGGGGGTACAGCCTTGGGTGTGACACCATCAGTCATGTTATGTCTGGGAGGGCAGGGGGGGTGCAGCCTTGGGTCTGACACCATCAGTCATGTTATGTCTGGGAGGGCAGGGGGGGTGCAGCCTTGGGTCTGACACCGTCAGTCATGTCATGTCTGGGAGGGCAGGGGGGGTACAGCCTTGGGTGTGACACCATCAGTCATGTCATGTCTGGGAGGGCAGGTGGGGTACAGCCTTGGGTCTGACACCATCAGTCATGTTATGTCTGGGAGGGCAGGTGGGGTACAGCCTTGGGTGTGACACCATCAGTCATGTCTGGGAGGGCAGGTGGGGTACAGCCTTGGGTGTGACACCGTCAGTCATGTTATGTCCGGGAGGGCAGGTGGGGTACAGCCTTGGGTGTGACACCGTCAGTCATTTCATGTCTGGGAGGGCAGGTGGAGTACAGCCTTGGGTGTGACACCATCAGTCATTTTATGTCTGGGAGGGCAGGTGGACTACAGCCTTGGGTGTGACACCGTCAGTCATTTTATGTCTGGGAGGGCAGGTGGGGTACAGCCTTGGGTCTGACACCATCAGTCATGTTATGTCGGGAGGGCAGGTGGGGTACAGCCTTGGGTGTGACACCATCAGTCATTTTATGTCAGGGAGGGCAGGTGGGGTACAGCCTTGGGTGTGACACCGTCAGTCATTTTATGTCTGGGAGGGCAGGTGGGATACAGCCTTGGGTGTGACACCATCAGTCATTTTATGTCAGGGAGGGCAGGTGGGGTACAGCCTTGGGTCTGACACCATCAGTCATTTTATGTCAGGGAGGGCAGGTGGGGTACAGCCTTGGGTCTGACACCATCAGTCATTTTATGTCAGGGAGGGCAGGTGGGGTACAGCCTTGGGTCTGACACCATCAGTCATGTTATGTCAGGGAGGGCAGGTGGGGTACAGCCTTGGGTGTGACACCATCAGTCATTTTATGTCAGGGAGGGCAGGTGGGGTACAGCCTTGGGTCTGACACCATCAGTCATTTTATGTCAGGGAGGGCAGGTGGGGTACAGCCTTGGGTCTGACACCATCAGTCATTTTATGTCTGGGAGGGCAGGTGGGGTACAGCCCAGGGTCTGACACCATCAGGCATTTTGTGTCCTTGCTCATCATCTCCACTACATGCTGGAACTGCTCTTCAGTGGGTCAGTTAATATGGTGGTCTTCTCAATCTCATTGTGGAAGGGCTCTGCTGTCCACCTCAGCACACCGACTGCCGGATCACCCGACCACACACTGTGAATGTTCAGATCTCGATAAGATCAGATCATTGTTTCTTCTACATGACGTCTTCCACTATTTGACTCTTCTTGTCCTCGTTGTCTCTCCTCAGTGGACGGTTCCTGGACTGAATGGACAACATGGTCAAACTGTACCCAAGACTGCAATGGGGTGGTGATCCGCCGGAGGGAGTGCTCCCCACCACAGAATGGAGGGCGCCACTGCTCTGAGCTCCCACATTCCTCAGCTGTATCTCTGGAGATTGGTAAGATGGGTTGAGGCGGTGGTGAGGAGGATTCTGGGAATAATCCATAGACATTTTCTTATCGAGCTCAATCTGAAACCCGCAAATGATCCAGAAGAGGCAGTAAGCCCTTAAAAACATGGCCCAATTTGCAACAGTGGGGGAAAAATTCCTTCCTGACCCCCATGGGCAACGGGACCTTCCTTAGAGTGAGTCTACGTTGTCACAGATCTGACTCTTTACATCATTTCCAGATGCGGAGGATTTCATCTCTCTTCCTCCAAGCAAAGAATTCCCCTTGTCAACTGTAATGACTTCAAAGTGAATAAAGTTGCATCAAGCTCACTCTCTGGACCACCTCATCGTCATCCTCATCCATGGTGATCATATCCCTCCATTATCATCATTCATGGTGATCATATCCCTCATCATCGTCATCATCCATGGTGATCATATCCCTCATCATCATTCATGGTGATCATATCCCTCATCATCATCATCCATGGTGATCATATCCCTCCATCATCATCATTCATGGTGATCATATCCCTCATCATCATCATCATCCATGGTGATCATATCCCTCATCATCATCATCATCCATGGTGATCATATCCCTCCATCATCAGTATTCTTGGTGATCAAATACCTCATCATCATCATAACCATCCATTGTAATCATATCCCTCCATCATCATCATCATTCATGGTGATCAAATACCTCATCATCATCATCATATCCCTCATCATCCTCATCCATGGTGATCCTATCCCTCATTAATATCATCCATGGTGATCATATCCCTCATCATCTATGGTGATCCTATCCCTCATTAATATCATCCATGGTGATCATATCCCCCTCCTCCTCCTCATCATCATCATCCATGGTGATCATATCCCTCCATCATCATCATCTATGGTGATCATATCCCTCATCATCATCCATGGTGATCATATCCCTCATCATCTATGGTGATCCCCTTAATCCCTCTTCTTCATGGAGAATGGACTCGGCTCCTTGTGTTCCTCGGTCATGTAGTCCTGGTGGACCGTTTCCTCCACCACGTCGCCTGTGAGTGACGGCCACTCCTTCCCTTTCTATAGATTGGAGATTTATTTCTCACATTGATCTGGAATGTTCCATGTAACAGTCGGGGGGAAGGATGATTATGTGTGATTTCCCTGACGATAATGATTTCCCTGACGATGTGTGATTTCCCTGACCCTGACGATGTGTGATTTCCCTGACGATGCGTGATTTCCATCCCCTGATGATCGTGATTTCCCTGACGATGCGTGATTTCCCTGACGATGCGTGATTTCCCTGATGTGTGATTTCCCTGACGATGCGTGATTTCCATGACCCTGATGATGCATGATTTCCCTGACGATGTGTGATTTCCCTGACGATGTTGTGATTTCCCTGACGATGTGTGATTTCCCTGACGATGCGTGATCTCCATGACGATGCGTGATCTCCATGACGATGCGTGGTCTCCATGACGATGCGTGGTCTCCATGACGATGTGTGATCTCCATGATGATGTGTGATCTCTCCCTGACGATGCGTGATTTCCCTGACGATGTGTGATTTCCCTGACGATGTGTGATTTCCCTGACGATGTGTGATTTCCCTGACCCTGACGATGTGCGATTTCCCTGACGATGTGTGATTTTGACCCTGACGATGCGTGATTTTCCCTGACGATGCGTGATTTCCCTGACGATGCGTGATTTCCCTGACGATGCGTGATTTCCCTGACGATGTGTGATTTCCCTGACGATGTGTGATTTCCCTGACGATGCGTGATTTCCCATGACCCTGACGATGTGTGATTTCCCTGACGATGCGTGATTTCCATGACCCTGATGATGTGTGATTTCCCTGACGATGTGTGATTTCCCTGACGATGTGTGATTTCCCTGACGATGCGTGATTCTCCATGACGATGTGTGATCTCCTGATGATGCGTGATCTCCATGACGATGTGTGTCTCCATGACGATGTGTGATTTTCCCTGATGATGTGTGATTTCCCTGACGATGTGTGATTTTCATGACCCTGACGATGTGTGATTTCCCTGATGATGTGTGATTTCCATGACCCTGACGATGTGTGATTTCCCTGATGATGCGTGATTTCCCTGATGATGCGTGATTTCCCTGACGATTGTGACGATGATGTGTGATTTCCCCCTGACGATGCGTGATTTCCCTGACGATGTGTGATTTCCCTGACAGATGTGTGATTTCCCTGACGATGTGTGATTTCCCTGACGAGATGTGTGATTTTCCCTGACGATGTGTGATTTCCCCCTGACGATGTGTGATTTCCCTGACGATGTGTGATTTTCCCTGACGATGTGTGATTTCCCTGCAGATGTGTGATTTCCCTGACGATGCGTGATTTCCCTGCAGATGTGTGATTTCCCTGACGATGTGTGATTTCCCTGACCCTGACGATGTGTGATTTCCCTGATGATGTGTGATTTCCCTGACGATGTGTGATTTTCATGACCCTGACAATGTGTGATTTCCCTGATGATGTGTGATTCCCTGACGATGTGTGATTTCCCTGACGATGTGTGATTTCCCTGATGATGCGTGATTTCCCTGATGATGCGTGATTTCCCTGACGATGCGTGATTTCCCTGACGATGCGTGATTTCCCTGACGATGTGTGATTTCCCTGACCCAGATGTGTGATTTCCCTGCGATGTGTGATTTCCCTGACGATGTGTGATTTCCCTGACCCTGCGTGATGTGTGATTTCCCTGACGATGCGTGATTTCCCTGACGATGTGTGATTTCCCTGACCCTGACGATGTGTGATTTCCCTGACGATGTGTGATTTTCATGACCCTGACGATGCGTGATTTCCCTGACGATGTGTGATTTCCCTGATGATGTGTGATTTTGACCCTGACGATGTGTGATTTCCCTGCGATGTGTGATTTCCCCTGATGTGTGATTTCCCTGCGATGTGTGATTTCCCTGACCCTGACTATGTGTGATTTCCCTGCGATGTGTGATTTCCCTGCAGATTTTGATTTCCCTGATGATTTTTGATTTCCCTGACGATGTGTGATTTCCCTGACGATGTGTGATTTCCCTGACGATGTGTGATTTTCCCTGACGATGCGTGATTTCCCTGACGATGCGTGATTTCCCTGACGATGCGTGATTTCCCTGACAGATGTGTGATTTCCCTGACGATGCGTGATTTCCCTGACGATGCGTGATTTCCCTGACGATGCGTGATTTCCCTGTGATGTGTGATTTCCCTGATGTGTGATTTCCCTGATGATGTGTGATTTCCCTGACGATGTGTGATTTCCCTGACGATGTGTGATTTCCCTGACGATGCGTGATTTCCCTGATGATGTGATTTCCCTGACCCTGATGTGTGATTTCCCTGACGATGTGTGATTTCCCTGACGATGTGTGATTTCCCTGACGATGCGTGATCTCCCTGACGATGCGTGATTTCCCTGATGTGTGATTTCCCTGACGATGCGTGATTTCCCTGATGATGTGTGATTTCCCTGATGATGTGTGATTTCCTGACGATGTGTGATTTCCTGACATGTGTGATTTTCCCTGATGATGTGTGATTTCCCTGACGATGCGTGATTTCCCTGACGATGCGTGATTTCCCTGACGATGCGTGATTTCCCTGCAGATGTGTGTCGACAAGATGGCTGTCCAGAGTCTCGGTCTTGTCCTGCTGATCTCCAGTATAAGTCGTGTGCCCCGTGTCCCCAGACCTGCTCGGATCTGACCAATAAGAGGAGCTGCCATGGCGATGAGCACTGCGTGCCGGGTAAGAAGATGAAGGAACCCCGTGTGATCTCTGTGTGTGTGGTGTCACCTCCATGCCTCCCTCACCCCTCTCCTCATCTCTCCTTCCAGGCTGTTGGTGTCCTGATGGGCTTCTGATGGACAATATGAACCACTGTGTGCGCCCAGAGGAGTGCCCCTGTGACGTGGAGGGCGCCACCTACTGGCCCGGCCAACTGGTCAAAGCCAACTGTCAGATCTGCACGTGTCAGGAGGGTCAGATGAAACAGTGCCGGCCCAACCCGGAGTGTACCGGTCAGTGCCCAGCAGAGGGCAATGTACACCCAGGAGCTGATCTAACAGGCTCTCATAACAGGGCTCCAGTCTCTTGTTACATGGTGCCAGGCACTTATAACAGGGCTCCAGTCTCTTGTTACATGGTGCCAGGATCTTTTAACAGGGCTCCAGTCTCTTGTTACACGGTGCCAGGCTCTTATAACAGGGCTCCAGTCTCTTGTTACATGGTGCCAGGCTCTTATAACTGGGCTCCAGTCTCTCTTGTTCCTCCACTGGGTCCATGGCTCTTGTAACAGGTGTTGCTCCAGTCTCTGGTTACATGGCCCCAGTCTGTAATGTTGCTCCAGTCTCTTGGTTCCATGGTCCCAGTCTTATAAATGTTGCTCCAGTCTCCTGTGTGTACATGCTCCAGTCTCTGTTTCCATGGTCCCAGTCTGTAATGTTGCTCCAGTCTCTGTTCCATGGTCCCAGTCTGTAATGTTGCTCCAGTCTCTGGTTCCATGGTCCCAGTCTGTAATGTTGCTCCAGTCTTTGGTTCCATGGTCCCCAGTCTGTAATGTTGCTCCAGTCTCTGGTTCCATGGCCCCAGTCTGTGATGTTGCTCCAGTCTCTGGTTCCATGGTCCCAGTCTGTGATGTTGCTCCTGTCTCTGGTTCCATGGCCCCAGTCTGTAATGTTGCTCCTGTCTCTGGTTCCATGGCCCCAGTCTGTAATTTTGCTCCAGTCCATCCATGGACCCCCAGTCTGTAATGTTGCTCCAGTCTCTGGTTCCATGGTCCCAGTCTGTAATGTTGCTCCAGTCTCTGGTTCCATGGCCCCAGTCTGTAATGTTGCTCCAGTCTTTGGTTCCATGGTCCCAGTCTCTGGTTTCCAGCACTCTGTAGACGTTCTGGTGGACATCTCTGGTAATCTGCATTGTGTGTTGGGGGTGTACAGAGACCAGCCTGAGATGTACCATACCCCATACATTGTATATGATGATTGGGTGTCTGCCATTTTGTATTTCTAGTGAACTGCGGCTGGTCAGCCTGGTCCCCCTGGGTTGAGAGTGTCTGGGTCCATGTGGAGTGCATGAGCATCCAGTGGTCCTTCCGTAGCCCCAACAATCCCAGCAAACATGGCAATGGGAAGCAATGCCGCGGAATCTACCGGAAGGCCCCAGGTGAGGAGAGGTGTCCGTGTGAGGAGAGGTGTCGTACATGGCGAGGTGTAAGGTGTTGGTGTGAGTCTCTGGATTCCATGGTGAGGTGTCTGTGAGGAGAGGAGTTGTTCCATGGTGAGTCGGTGTGAGTTGAGAGGTGTCACACATGGTAAGGTGTCAGTGTGAGGAGAGGTGTCACACATGGTCTGGTGTCGGTGTGAGGAGAGGATTGTTGTCCATGGTGAGGTATCGGTGTGAGGAGAGGAGTTGTCCATGGTGAGAGTGTCGGTGTGAGGAGAGGAGTTGTCCATGGTGAGGTATCGGTGTGAGGAGAGGAGTTGTCCATGTGGAGGTGTCGGTGTGAGGAGAGGAGTTGTCAATGGTGAGGTGTAGGTGTGAGGAGAGGTGTCGTACACGGTGAGGTGTCGGTGTGAGGAGAGGAGTTGTCCATGGTGAGGTGTTGGTGTGAGGAGAGGAGTTGTCCATGATGAGGTGTCGGTGTGAGGAGAGGAGTCCATGTCCATGTTGAGGTGTCGGTGTGAGGAGAGGAGTTGTCCATGGTGAGGTTTCGGTGTGAGGACCCCAGGAGTTGTCAATGGTGAGGTGTAGGGTGTGAGGAGATGTTGTCAATGGTGAGGTGTCGGTGTGAGGAGAGGAGTTGTTCCATGTTGAGGTGTCGGTGTGAGGAGAGGTGTTGTACATGGTGAGGTGTCGGTGTGAGGAGAGGAGTTGTACATGGTGAGGTGTCAGTGTGAGGAGAGGAGTTGTCCATGGTGTGTGTGGGGTGTGAGAGAGAGTTGTCCATGGTGGTGTCGGTGTGAGGAGAGGATTTGTACATGGTGAGTGGTGTCAGTGTGAGGAGAGGGAGTTGTCCATGGGTTGAGGTGTCGGTGTGAGGAGAGGAGTTGTCCATGTGAGGTGTCGGTGTGAGGAGAGGAGTTGTCAATGGTGAGGTGTAGGTGTGAGGAGAGGTGTGTACATGGTGAGGTATCGGTGTGAGAAGTTGTCCATGGTGAGGGTGGTGTGTGGAGAGGTTGTGTACATGTGAGGTGTCGGTGTGAGGAGAGGTTGTCCATGGTGAGGTGTCGGTGTGAGGAGAGGTGTTGTACATGGTGAGGTGTCGGTGTGAGGAGAGGAGTTGTCCATGTTGAGGTGTCGGTGTGGTGAGGAGAGGTGTTGTCCATGGTGAGGTGTCGGTGTGAGGAGAGGTGTTGTACATGGTGAGGTGTCGGTGTGAGGAGAGGAGTTGTCAATGGTGAGGTGTTGGTGTGAGGAGAGGTGTCACACATGGTGAGGTGTCGGTGTGAGGAGATGTCCATGGTGAGGTGTCGGTGTGAGGAGAGGTGTTGTACATGGTGAGGTGTCGGTGTGAGGAGAGGAGGTTGTACACGGTGAGGTGTCAGTGTGGAGAGGAGTTGTCCATGGTGAGGTGTCGGTGTGAGGAGAGGAGTTGTACATGGTGAGGTGTCAGTGTGAGGAGAGGTGTTGTCCATGGTGAGGTGTCGGTGTGAGGAGAGAGAGTTGTCCATGGTGAGGTGTCGGTGTGAGGAGAGGTGTTGTCAATGGTGAGGTGTCGGTGTGAGGAGAGGTGTCGTACATGGTGAGGTGTCGGTGTGAGGAGAGGGTCGTACATGGTGTGGTATCGGTGTGAGGAGGGGTGTCCATGGTGAGGTGTCGGTGTGAGGAGAGGTGTTGTACATGGTGAGGTGTCAGTGTGAGGAGAGGAGTTGTCCATGGTGAGGTGTCGGTGTGAGGAGAGGAGTTGTCCATGGTGAGGTGTCAGTGTGAGGAGAGGTGTTGTCCATGGTGAGGTGTCGGTGTGAGGAGAGGTGTTGTACATGGTGAGGTGTCGGTGTGAGGAGAGGAGTTGTCCATGTGAGGTGTCGGTGTGAGGAGAGGAGTTGTCAATGGTGAGGTGTCGGTGTGAGGAGAGGTGTCGTACATGGTGAGGTGTCGGTGTGAGGAGAGGTTGTCCATGGTGAGGTATCGGTGTGAGGAGTGTTGTCCATGGTGAGGTGTCGGTGTGAGGAGAGGTGTTGTCCATGGTGAGGTGTCGGTGTGAGGAGAGGTGTGTCACCATGGTGAGGTGTCGGTGTGAGGAGAGGTGTCCATGGTGAGGTGTCGGTGTGTGAGGAGAGGAGATGTCCATGGTGAGGTGTCGGTGTGAGGAGAGGAGTTGTCTATGGTGAGGTGTCGGTGTGTGAGGAGAGGTGTCGTACATGGTGAGGTGTTGGTGTGAGGAGAGGGTGTCACACATGGTGAGGTGTCGGTGTGAGGAGAGGTGTCCATGGTGAGGTGTCGGTGTGAGGAGAGGTGTCGTACATGGTGAGGTGTCAGTGTGAGGAGAGGGTGTCCATGGTGAGGTGTCGGTGTGAGGAGAGGATGTACATGGTGAGGTGTCGTGTGAGGAGAGGTGTCGTACATGGTGAGGTGTCGGTGTGAGGAGAGGTGTCACACATGGTGAGGTGTCGGTGTGAGGAGAGGGTGTCCATGGTGAGGTGTCGGTGTGAGGAGAGGTGTGTCCATGGCGAGGTGTCGGTGTGAGGAGAGGAGTTGTCCATGGTGAGGTGTCGGTGTGAGGAGAGGTGTCGTACATGGTGAGGTATCGGTGTGAGGAGAGGAGTGTACATGGTGAGGTGTCGGTGTGAGGAGAGGAGTTGTCCATGGTGAGGTGTCGTGTGTGAGGAGAGAGGTGTCGTACATGGTGAGGTGTCGGTGTGAGGAGAGGTGTCCATGGGAGAGAGGTGTCACACATGGTGAGGTGTCGGTGTGAGGAGAGGGTTGTCCATGGTGAGGTGTCGGTGTGAGAGAGAGGTTGTCCATGGTGAGGTGTCGGTGTGAGGAGAGGAGTTGTCACATGTGAGGTGTCGGTGTGAGGGTGTCCATGGTGAGGTGAGTGTGAGGAGAGGAGTTGTCCATGGTGAGGTGTCGGTGTGAGGAGAGGAGTTGTCCATGGTGAGGTGTCGGTGTGAGGAGAGGAGTTGTCCATGGTGAGGTGTCGGTGTGAGGAGAGGGTGTCCATGGTGAGGTGTCGGTGGAGAGGAGTCCATGGTGAGGTGTCAGTGTGAGGAGAGGAGTTGTCCATGGTGAGGTGATGGGAGTCGGTGTGAGGAGAGGAGTGTCCATGGTGAGGTCGGTCGGTGTGAGGAGAGGAGTTGTCCATGGTGTGTCGGTGTCGGAGTGAGGAGAGGAGTGTGTCCATGTGAGGTGTCGGTGTGAGGAGAGGAGAGGTGTCCATGGTGAGGTGTCGGTGTGTGAGAGGAGTTGTCCATGGTGAGGTGTCGGTGTGAGGAGAGAGGTGTCCATGGTGAGGTGTCGGTTGTGAGGAGAGGAGTTGTCCATGGTGAGGTGTCGGTGTGAGGAGAGGAGTTGTCCATGATGAGGTGAGGAGTGAGGAGAGGAGTTGTCCATGATGAGGTGTCGGTGTGTGAGGAGAGGAGTTGTCCATGGTGAGGTGTCGGAGTGAGGAGAGGTGTTGTCCATGGTGAGGTGTCGGTGTGAGGAGAGGAGTTGTCCATGATGAGGTGTCGGTGTGAGGAGAGGAGTTGTCCATGGTGAGGTGTCGGTGTGAGGAGAGGTGTCCATGGTGAGGTGTCGGTGTGAGGAGAGGAGTTGTCCATGGTGAGGTGTCGGTGTGAGGAGAGGAGTTGTCCATGGTGAGGTGTCGGTGTGAGGTGTCGTACACAGTGAGGTGTCGGTGTCGGTTGGGTTGTCACATGCTGTATATCTGACATTCCTGCTCTCGGATCCCCCATCAGTCTCTGCATCTTCTGCTCTCTGACACATTTATCTCCCCTCTCTCTCCTTCATACAAGGTGTCAGACGGACCCGTGTGAGGCGTGTACATACCACGGGAAGACCTACAGCACGGGTGAGCGTTGGAGGTCTGGAGAATGCCACGTGTGCCAATGTCTGCCGAACCTGACCGTCCAGTGCTCCCAATTCTGCCAGTTCATCAATGTGGGGTGCCCCGAGGTGAGATCTGGTGACACCATCACTATAGTAACGTACTGTGTAGAAGACTCATCATCTCTCATATATACACGGCTCCACCAATGAGAGGAAGACTCTGAGAACCCATCAGACCCCAATGGGGAGGAATCTCCTGCTGGATCTCTATACTGACATGGATGGGGGATGGGTGAGGAACGTAAGGACGCCCCATCATTGGATGGAAATGATCGACCTACAGAGGACTGAATTCACAGACACCCCGAAAATCAAAGTGAAGAAATGATGCAGCAGGCGGAGTCCATGTTGGTGAAATGTCATTGCAGCAACTCAGAATGGTCCTCAGTAGTCTGTGTGGCCCCCACGTGCTTGTATGCATGTCTGACAACGTCGGGGGAGGGTCCTAATGAGACCACGGATGGTGTCCTGGGGGATTTCCTCCAAGATCTGGACCAGGACATCACTGAGCTCCTGGAAAGTCTGAGGTGCAACCTGGAGGCGTCGTGGATGGACCGAAACATGACATCCCAGAGGGGTTCTATTGGATTTAGGTCAGGCGAGTGTGGGGGCCATTCAATGGTATTAATTCCTTCATCCTCCAGGAACTGCCAGCATACCCTCCCCACATGAGGCCGGGCATTGTCATGTACCAGGAGGAACCCAGGACCCACTGCACCAGGAGGAACCCAGGACCCACCACACCAGGAGGAACCCGGGACCCACCGCACCAGGAGGAACCCAGGACCCCCGCACCAGAGGAACCCAGGACCCCCCGCACCAGGAGAAACCCAGGACCCGCTGCACCAGGAGGAACCCAGCACCCACTGCACCAGGAGGAACCCAGCACCCACTGCACCAGGATGAACCCAAGGCCCACTGACCAGGAGGAACCCAGGACCCACCGCACCAGGAGGAACCCAGGACCCACCGCACCAGGAGGAACCCAGGGGACCCCATGTTGGTGAAATGTCATTGCAGCACCAGGAGGAACCCAGGACCCCCCGCACCAGGACAAACCCAGGACCCAGATGCTGCACCAGGAGGAACCCAGATCTGGACCCATCACTGCACCAGGAGGAACCCAGCACCCACATGCATCCCAGAGGGGATGGAAGGTCAGCGATCGAGTGTGGGGGCCCAGTATCAATTCCTTCATCCACCAGGAGGAACCCAGGACCCAGGCCAGGCATTGTCACCAGGAGGAACCCAGGACCCACCGCACCAGGAGGAACCCAGGACCCACCACCGCACCAGGAGGAACCCAGGACCCCACCGCACCAGGAGGAACCCAGGACCCCCCCGCACCAGGAGGAACCCGGGACCCCCCGCACCAGGAGGAACCCAGGACCCCCCCGCACCAGGAGGAACCCAGCACCCACTGCACCAGGAGAAACCCAGCACCCGCTGCACCAGGAGGAACCCAGCACCCACTGCACCAGGAGAACCCAGCACCCACTGCACCAGAGGAGGAACCCAAGGCCCACTGACCAGGAGGAACCCAGGACCCACCGCACCAGGAGGAACCCAGGACCCACCGCACCAGGAGGAACCCAGGACCCACCGCACCAGAAGGAACCCAGGACCCACCGCACCAGGAGGAACCCAGGACCCACCGCACCAGAAGGAACCCAGGACCCACTGCACCAGGAGGAACCCAGGACCCACTGCACCAGGAGGAACCCAGGACCCACTGCACCAGGAGGAACCCAGAACCCACTGCACCAGTGTAGGGTCTGACAATGGGTCCAAAGATTTCATCCCGATAACTAATGGCAGTCAGGGGGCCATTGTCTAGCCTGTAGAGATCTGTGTGTCCCTCCATGGAGATACCTCCCCAGACCATCACTGACCCACCACCACAACGGTCATGCTGAACCATGTTACAGGCAGCAGAACGTTCTCCATGGCTTCTCCAGACCCTTTCACGTCTGTCACATGTGCTCAGGGGGAACCTGCTCTCATCTGTGAGAAGCACAGGGTGCCAGTGGTGGACCTGCCTATTCTGGGGTTCAATGGAAAATGCCAATCCAGCTCTATGGTGTGCCGGGCAGTGAGCACAGGGCCCACTAGAGGACGTCGGGCCCTCAGGCCACCCTCATGAAGTCTGTTTCTGATTGTTTGGTCAGAGACATTCACACCAGTGGCCTGCTGGAGGTCATTTTGTAGGGCTCTGGCAGGGCTCATCCTGTTCCTCCTTGCACAAAGGAGCAGATCCTGGTCCTGCTGATGGGTTAAGGACCTTCTATGGCCCTGTCCAGCCCTCCTAGAGGAACTGCCTGTCTCCTGGAATCTCCTCCATGCTCTTGTCTCCTGGAATCTCCTCCGTGCTCTTGTCTTTTGGAATCTCCTCCGTGCTCGTGCTCCTCTTGTTCTTTCTCCTGGAATCTCCTCCATGCTCTTGTCTCCTGGAATCTCCTCAGTGTGTTCCTCTCCTGGAATCTCCTCATGTGCTCTTGTCTCCTGGAATCTCCTCAGTGCTCTCGTCTCCTGGAATCTCCTCCGTGCTCTCGTCTCCTGGAATCTCCTCCGTGCTCTCGTCTCCTGGAATCTCCTCCGTGCTCTCGTCTCCCGGAATCTCCTCCGTGCTCTTGTCTCCCGAATCTCCTCCGTGCTCTTGTCTCCCGGAATCTCCTCCGTGCTCTTGTCTCCCGGAATCTCCTCCGTGCTCTTGTCTCCCGGAATCTCCTCCGTGCTCTCGTCTCCCGGAATCTCCTCCGTGCTCTCGTCTCCCGGAATCTCCTCCGTGCTCTCGTCTCCTGGAATCTCCTCCATGCTCTTGTCTCCTGGAATCTCCTCCATGCTCTCGTCTCCCGGAATCTCCTCCATGCTCTCGTCTCCTGGAATCTCCTCCATGCTCTTGTCTCCTAGAATCTCCTCCATGCTCTTGTCTTCCGGAATCTCCTCCATGCTCTTGTCTCCCGGAATCTCCTCCATGCTCTTGTCTCCTGGAATCTGTCAAGGTCCTACCTTTTCCCTGAGGTTATGTTACGCCATGTGCTGGCGTCCATCTTGGATTCTGCTGTACATGATGGGAATCCTTTTATGCCTTCAGGTCTCTGTGGTCCATCCCCCAGAGGGGTGTGGCTGATGACATATAAGCCTGTGGCCCGCACATGCTCTTTGCACTTGTGTCTTGTGTCTTTGTGTTGCTATTACTCTGTTCTGACTCTCGTGACTCTCCTGGTATCTGATTCGGCTTGTGACTTGACTATTCTTTGTATTCTCCTTTGATCTGACCCTCTGTTGCTGAACCCGGCTCGTGACCTGTGATTCTCGTCTGCTGTCCTGTACTGTTTTGTCCTGTTGGTGTTGACCCGGCCTGTCTGACTACTCTTTTGTCTCTTCCACCAGCTACACGCCATTGGCGGCGGCCATTACCGCAGCTGAGGTGTCTCGGGGGCCGCGACCTGGTTCCTGGCTGCGTCAAGTCCATCCCCACCATCAGGGGCCCTGGTGAAGGGCAGCCTGGGACTTAGACTCCGCGCCCTGAGGGACTTCGGTCTGTGGGTAGTGGTTGTCGTCAGCCAGTGCG
The DNA here is from genome assembly GCA_951230385.1 of Staurois parvus. NCBI lineage: Eukaryota > Metazoa > Chordata > Amphibia > Anura > Ranidae > Staurois > Staurois parvus. The sequence goes on from CATNWA010015352.1 coordinate 37,076, forward strand.
TTACATTGTTAGGCCTGCCTGTCCGTTCCTCGGCCCCTGCCCTGACATTATCTCCTCCATGCTCTCGTCTCCCGGAACCTCCTCCATGCTCTCGTCTCCCGGAACCTCCTCCGTGCTCTCGTCTCCCGGAATCTCCTCCGTGCTCTCGTCTCCTGGAATCTCCTCCGTGCTCTCGTCTCCCGGAATCTCCTCCGTGCTCTCGTCTCCTGGAATCTCCTCCGTGCTCTCGTCTCCTGGAATCTCCTCCGTGCTCTTCGTCTCCTGGAACCTCCTCCGTGCTCTCGTCTCCTGGAACCTCCTCCGTGCTCTCGTCTCCTGGAACCTCCTCCGTGCTCTCGTCTCCTGGAATCTCCTCCGTGCTCTTGTCTCCTGGAATCTCCTCCATGCTCTCGTCTCCTGGAATCTCCTCCGTGCTCTCGTCTCCTGGAATCTCCTCCATGCTCTCGTCTCCTGGAATCTCCTCCATGCTCTTGTCTCCTGGAATCTCCTCCATGCTCTTGTCTCCTGGAACCTCCTCCATGCTCTTGTCTCCTGGAATCTCCTCCGTGCTCTTGAGACTGTGTTGGGAGACACAGCAAACCTTCTGGCAATGGCAGGTATTGATGTGCCATCCTGGAGGAGTTGGACTGCCTGTGCAACCTCTGTAGGGTCCAGGTATGGCCTCATGCTACCAGTAGTGACACTGACCCGAGCCAAGTGCAAAATGAGTGTAAAACAGTCAGAAAAGATGAGGAGGGAAAAAAATGTCAGTAACCTCCACCTGTAAAACCATCCCTGTTTTGGGGGTCGTCTCATTGTTGCCCATCTAGTGCACCTGATCTTAATTCCATGAGCACCAATGCAGCTGAAACTGATTACCACCCCCTCTGCGACTAACCTGACCAGATCCATATCTCAGGAGGTTCAGGGACTTGATGCGACTCGGATTACAAAGTCTTCCTTTCATTTTTTGGAGCCGTGTACATGCCGTAACCCATAGCAACCAGTTAGCATATTCTACCCAACAGTTAATATAAGAAATTGCAGCGCAGAATGTGGAGCTTCAGTAGCCAACGGTAACGGCACGGCTATGTCATGTGATCACAGATATTCCAGGGAAGGTTCATGGCTCCTCATGTTCTCCATCTCTTGCAGGGCCAGTTCCTGGTGGAGAGCTCAGGGGACACCTGCTGCCATTGTACGGGGACAGGTCAGTGTGCAGTCTTCCACCGTGCCCATAGATGGCACCATACTTATCATTGGTAGTCAGATCACCGCTGGTGGGATTAGTCGGCTACAAATGGACGTGTTACATTGTATCACATTGTACTTCCTGTATTCAGGCACTAAATGTCCACAGGAAGCCAGCTGACGGGAGGGGAGAGTCAGGTGGATGGATTGCTGGGCTCTAGGAGAGTCAGTAGGATCACAGGGGAGGCAGTGGGACCCCAGGGGGAGGTGGTGGGACCCCAAGGGGAGAACAGGGGGACATGGTGGGACCCCAGGGGGGAGGCAGTGGGACCCCAAGGGGAGAACAGGGAGAGGCGGTGGGACCCAAAAGGGGGAATGTGGTGGAACCCCAGGGGGATGTGGTGGAACCCCAAGAGGATGTGGCGAGACCCTAGGGTGAGGTAGTGGGACCCCACAGAGAGAGCAGAGGGAGAAGCTGGGACCCCAGGGGGAGGTGGTGGTAACTCAAGGGAAGTCAGTGGAAGCCCAAGGGGAGCAGGTGGAACCCCAAGTGGAGGACAGGGGAACATGGCGGGACCCAAAGGAACGTGATGGGACCCCAGGAGGATGTGGTGGGACCCCAGGGGGAGATAGTGGGGAATCAGTGGGAGGGGGTGGGAGCTCAGGGGAAGGCAGTGGGACCCCAGGGGGATGTGTTCGGACCCAAAGGGGAGAACAGGGGGACTTGGTGGGACCCCAGGGGGATGTGGGGAACATGATGGGACCCCAAGAGGATGTGGTGGGACCCCAGGGGAGGTGGTGGGACCCCACAGAAAGAGCAGGGGGGGAAGTTTGGACTCCAAGAAATGGCAGTGGGAACCCAGAGCGAGGTGGTGGGACCCCACAGAGAGAGCAGGGGGAGAAGTTGTAACACCAGGGGAAGGCAGTGGGACCCCAAGGGGAAGTGGTGGGAACCCAAGGAATGCAGTGGAACCCCAAGGGGAGCAGATGGAACCCCAAGTGGAGGACAGGGTAACATGGTAGTACCCGTGGGGATGTGATGAGACCCCAAGAGGATGTGGTGTTACCCCAGTGGGAGATGATGGGACCCCCAGGAAAAGGACAGGGGGAGAAGTGGGGACCCCAAGGGGAGGTGGCGGGACAGCAGGAGGAGTCAGGGGGAACCTGCAAGTATTATTATTCAGAAGGAGATTTATATATATTGTTCATATTTCATCATAGATATATTGTGCACCAATTTCCTTTTTCCTCACCTCAGCTCCAAACAAGACAGAAGGTTCCAGAATGCTACCTACAGGCCTTCCAGTCACCATTCCCATCCCCGGGCTGACTACCTACCCGCTGCCCACTGCTGGAGGTAAGTATGGAGGATGTATGAAGTGTGAATTCATGATATAAGCCTGGAATCTGACCCACTTCATGGGCTGCCTGGGGCCTGCATGTCTCTAGTATGCATCATGCATGGATAGAGGAGGAGGAATGCAGTAGCCCTTATAATCTATGTCAAGGCCATTGGCCATGACAATTTGCTAACAGGACCAGATACTTGCTTGATGAAGGAATGAGAAAAGACCTTCTTTTGGGGAGGTCACCTCCAGCCACCACTGGAGGACGACTCACCCAAGACAATCTGGTGCACTCTACGGATTGGGAAGCAGCCTAGTAATTCTGAGATTTCTGTGAGCTGGAACCCCGGCACACTTTCACTTTTCCTACCCCCACACACACCAGACGCACGATTTAGGGTAGCTTAGCACCACCTGCACATTGTCAGCTGAGTGGACCCACACATGTGCAGATCATCCCAATCACAGCAGGTCCAAACATACCATGGCTGCTGTGAACGAGCCCATACACCCATTCAGTCCATCTCTAGGTTGTTCCATAAAGCCAGGACATACCATTTGGCATTTGCGTCAGAATCACCAAGATTCTTCTCCCTACGACTAATATTTCAGATTTAATTATAGATGATTCCTCTGGTCTAAGGAAAATGAGTGGTGGTTCCCAGACAACGTAGGGTCTTAGCTTGTAAAGGCCTCTCCATCCTTGGAGGGTGGTAGTTGCACGTTCTGTGGTTCTTCTTTGATGGTCTGTAAGGTGACCAACGATGACCTCATTTACACCACAAGCCTACGTGGTCCAGTCAGAAATTCTCTGTCAGCTAGGTGTTAATCTAGGTCTGAGTCATCTTTTCAGGAGCTCTCACCGATTCTCACCATTTCTGGCCCTTGTCTTCACAGACGAATGTTATAAACCTCTCCGGATCTCCCTGCTCCCACCGCACAGCTTTACAGCCTCCTCAGAACTGGCTGATCATCCGGCGTACACAGCCCAGCTCAACCGAGTCTCTCCGGTGGCGGAACGTCATGGCTGGAGCCCACAAAGCAACGATTACTCAGATCACCCGCCCAAGGCTCCCTACCTACAGATTGACCTGCAGGAGCTGAAGAACCTCACAGGTATCTGGACTGTTATCAGGCGATCCAGGGTTTGTTCTTGATTATTGTAGATCACCTGCAGGAGTCACACCTTACAGGTATCTAGACAGACTTCAGGTGATCCAGGATTTGGTCCAGATCATTGCAGATTACTTGGAGGAGTGAAGGAACCTCACAGGTATCTGGACTATTATCAGGAGATCCAGGGTTTGTTCTAGATCAGGGGTTGGCAACTGTGGCCCTCCAGCTGTTGGTGAACTACAAGTCCTATCATGCCTCTGCCTTTGGGAGTCATGCTTGTAACTGTCAGTTTTGCAATGCCTCATGGGACTTGTAGTTCTACAACAGCTGGAGGGCCACAGTTGCCCACCCCTGTTCTAGATTATTGTAGACCACCTGCAGGAGTCACACCTTACAGGTATCTAGACAGACTTCAGGTGATCCAGGATTTGGTCCAGATTATTGCAGATCACTTGGAGGAGCCATGGAACCTCACAGGTATCTGAACCGGTGTCAGGTGATCTGGGGCTTGTTTCATGTCATTGTGGATCACTGGCAGGAGCCAAGGAACCCCACAGGTATCTGGACTTGTGTCATGTGATCCAAGATTTGGCCCAGATCATTGTAGATCATCTGCAGGAGCCTAAGAGCCTCACAGGTATCTAAACATATATCAGGTGATCCAACATTTGTTGATTTAGATTGTGGATCACCTGCAAAAGCCAATGGACCTCACATGTATCTAGACTGGTGTCAGGTGATCTGGGTTTGTTCAAGATCATAGTGGATCACCTACAGGGGTTTAAAACCTCATAGATATCTGGTCTGGTGTCAGGTGATCCAGGCTTTCATCCAGATCATTGTAGATCACCTGCAGGAGATGAAGAACCTTGCAGGTATCTGGACTGGTATCAGGTGATCCAGGACTTGGTCAAGATCATTGTAGATCACCTACAGGAGCCGTGGGATCTCATAGGTATCTAGGACAGTGTCAGGTGATCTGGGGTTTTTTTCCAGGGCATAGTGGATCACCTTCAGGAGCCGTGGAACCCCACAGGTATGTGGACTGATTTCAGGTGATCCAGGTTTTTGTCCAGATCATTGTGGTTCACCTGCAGGAGCCCAGGAACCTCACAGGTATCTGGACTGGTGCCAGGTGACCCAAGGTGTGTTCCAGATCATTGTAGATCACCTGCAGAAGCCAAAGAACCTCACAGGTGTCTAGACTGGTATCAGGTGATCCAGGACTTGGTCATGATCATTGTGGAACACCTGCAGGAGCCGAGGGGCCTGACAGGTATCTAGACAGGTATCAGGTGATCCAACATTTGTTCCATATTATTGTGGATCACCTGATACCTGTGTAGATTCCAGTGAGGCCCCTCCTGCAGGTGTTCCACAATAATCTTGACCAAGTCCTGGATCACCTGATACCTCACAGGTATCTGGACTGCTGTCAGGCAATCCAGGATTTGGTCCAGATCATTGTAGGTCACCTGCAGGAGCCAAGGAACCTCGCAGGTATCCGGACTGGTGTCAGGTGATTCAGCCTTTTGTCCAGATCATTGTGGCTCACCTGCCGGAGCCCAGGAACATCAGTTATGTGGACTGGTGTCAGGTGATCCAAGGTGTGTTCCAGATCATTGTAGATCACCTGCAGAAGCTGAAGAACCTCACAGGTATCCAGACTGGTGTCAGGTGATTCAGGCTTTCATCTAGATCATTATGGGTCACCTGCAGGAGCCAAGGAACCTCGCAGATATCTGGACTGGTGTCAGGTGATCCAAGGTGTGTTCCAGATCATTGAAGATCACCTGCAGAAGCTGAAGAACCTCACAGGTATCCAGACTGGTGTCAGGTGATTCAGGCTTTCATCTAGATCATTATGGGTCACCTGCAGGAGCCAAGGAACCTCGCAGATATCTGGACTGGTGTCAGGTGATCCAAGGTGTGTTCCAGATTATTGAAGATCACCTGCAGAAGCTGAAGAACCTCACAGGTATCCAGACTGGTGTCAGGTGATTCAGGCTTTCATCTAGATCATTATGGGTCACCTGCAGGAGCCAAGGAAACTCGCAGATATCTGGACTGGTGTCAGGTGATCCAAGGTGTGTTCCAGATCATTGTGGATCACCTCCCCTGCCCACATCTGGACGTGATTTCTGTGTATGATCCATTCCACAATGTATCCAGAAAGGTCACAATGTCCCTCAGAGCCATCTACAGACTTCACACTGTAGTCACGTGATGCAGACATGACCGTGGACATGACAGCGGATTGGGCCACATATTTACGGCTTGGCTCTGTAGGACTTCTGGTGTCCCCTGGTATAGAGGAGGTGGGAGGAGCAGAGAGGCACATGCCTCATTGGCGGTATGGCAATCACATGACAGGCAGACTATGGACAGGTGTACTGCGGGATGGACTCTCATGTGTCATTCTCCATCGTGTTCCAGGAATTGCAGTGCAGGGTGGCGGCTCCTCCGATATCTACGTCAGCAGCTTCTCGGTCCAGTTCAGTGATGACGGGGTACACTGGTCCAACTACACCGAGAGGAGCTCTGACACCGAACCAGACACCAAGGTGAGTGCTGATCCCGAGGAGCCTGGCAAGTACAATGAGATGTGCACACACCTAACATACATGTTACATGTGATCTGTATTCAAGAATATAGCTTCGTTCAAGTCGTCACATGTTAATTTATAGCCAATCAGAGGAGAGCATTTCATGTGTCTCATCTTTGGTCTGTTCACACTTGTCTTTCTACGTCAAAACAAAACGTGTGCGCAAAGTCCTACAGTTCACGTTTCCTAGAACGCAGCCTCAGCCTGAGTGCAACAGCCTGTCACCGGCCAGCCTGCTGCAGAGGAGCATCTTTGCTCCCTGTGTGGAAGCAGTGGCCTCTCTGCAGGTGTCCATCGAACCCCCTACTGAGTCAGAACCAGAGCTCCTCAACCCGTGGGGAACATGGGCTTTGCCGATTGCAGAGCTATTGTCCTGACTTAGCGGGCAGCATGTTGGACCTCTGCAGAGAGACCACTGCTTCTGCACTGAAAGTCAGTGTCCTTCTCTGCGGCATGCTGGTAGGCTTTTCCACTTCTTTTTTTTACCTGCAATGTATTTGGACGATTGAAACTGGTGTAGTCTAGTCTTGTATGATCAGCGGTGGGGTCCGGGGATCTGTGTTCGGACAGGGAAGCGGGAGTCTAACGGAAATACCCGAGTGCAGTCTGGGGTCGGTACATTGGTGTGGTCGGTTCCGTTACATTGGTGCAGTCTGGGGTCGGTTCCATTACATTGGTGCAGTCGGGGTCGGTTCCATTACATTGGTGCAGTCGGGGTCGGTTCCGTTACATTGGTGCAGTCTGGGGTCGGTTCCATTACATTGGTGCAGTCGGGGTCGGTTCCATTACATTGGTGCAGTCGGGGTCGGTTCCATTACATTGGTGCAGTCGGGGTCGGTTCCATTACATTGGTGCAGTCGGGGTCGGTTCCATTACATTGGTGCAGTCGGGGTCGGTTCCATTACATTGGTGCAGTCGGGGTCGGTTCCATTACATTGGTGCAGTCGGGGTCGGTTCCATTACATTGGTGCAGTCGGGGTCGGTTCCGTTACATTGGTGCAGTCTGGGGTCGGTTCCATTACATTGGTGCAGTCGGGGGTCCGGTTCCGTTACATTGGTGGCAGCGGTGGGATTGTGCCTCCTGGCTGTGAACACGTCCAAACCACCACCGGGATTCATGATTGAATCTAAAGGTTCAGTTGGGCTTTAAGAATCAGATCAGAGAAGTGAGCTGTACATGGGAGGGGAGAAGTGCCTCGCTGACATTCTCTGGAGTGTATAGAGCCATGCATGGAGTGTATAGAGCCATGCATGGAGTGCATAGAGCCATGCATGGAGTGTATAGAGCCATGGATGGAGTGTATAGAGCCCTGCATGGAGTGTATAGAGCCATGCATGGAGTGTATGGAGCCATGGATGGAGTGTATGGAGCCATGGATGGAGTGTATGGAGCCATGGATGGAGTGTATGGAGCCATGAATGGAGTGTATGGAGCCATGCATGGAGTGTATGGAGCCATGCATGGAGTGTATGGAGCCATGCATGGAGTGTATGGAGCCATGGATGGAGTGTATAGAGCCATAGATGGAGTGTATAGAGCCATGGATGGAGTGTATAGAGCCATGGATGGAGTGTATAGAGCCATGGATGGAGTGTATAGAGCCATGGATGGAGTGTATGGAGCCATGGATGGAGTGTATGGAGCCATGGATGGAGTGTATGGAGCCATGCACGGAGTGTATGGAGCCAGGCACGGAGTGTATGGAGCCAGGCACGGAGTATGGAGCCAGGCACGGAGTGTATGGAGCCAGGCACGGAATGGAGCCAGGCACGGAGTGTATGGAGCCATGCACTGGAGTGTATGTTGAGCCATGCACGGAGTGTATGGAGCCATGCACGGAGTGTATGGAGCCATGCACGGAGCGTATGGAGCCATGCACGGAGCGTATGGAGCCATGCATGGAGCGTATGGAGCCATGCATGGAGTGTATAGAGCCATGCATGGAGCGTATAGAGCCATGCATTGCTGAAGTCTTCGAGAAAACCCGCCATGAGAGAAGCTGCCTTCCGGAATAGCCGTCTGCCTGGCTGTCATGTTGATGACTTGGCTGCAATATTTTAGCTCTACAGACCTGGAACAAGTATGAAGATAATGGAATCTGACCTCACTGTCTGCATGCTTCTTCCAAGCCAGAGACCCGCGCATACTGAGGCCACTCGCCACCAAGCAACTGCCATTTTTTTCAGAAACCAATAGCAGCCTATCAAAACATCTTCTCTAGCTCTGTGTGTGCGAAGGACCACCGTGGTGCTGGTGATATGAATGCTGTATTGTAAAATTCACCAGAATGGCCTCATGATGAAATGGGTGAAGAATGACGAGGACTGAGACCTCTGGGGAGTGTAGGACTCCTGGAGCCAGGCTTCTTCATTCACACCTTTATTATGTGGAGACTCTTTGTCTTCCTTTGTCTTGATGGATTGGCACAAAGCCAACGCAGTTCCTGTTCTTAAAAAGTCTTCCCGCAGGGACTCCAGGCCCAGACGTCTTCTGTAGTAGATGTATCGTTATTCTGATCTTCAGCAGATGCGAGTAAATATGGATCTTCACCGGTGACTACATGGGGAGGTCTCAGGCCCACTTGTGTCCCCAGGACATTCTTCTCAGGATGTTCAGAATGATGGACACCAGTAGATTTTGTTGGACAGGTGAAGGAGGGTGGAGGGAGCCCAGGATTTCTGAAGGCTTCAACTCGTACCACAGTCCTTGGCCTTCTCCATGTCTTTCTCAACCTTCTGGGTCCTTCTTCCACAGGGCTGGACTCTTACACTTCAATGTGGCTCCTTGACAGCTGAGCTTCTGGTGGTATCTCTGTCTTATTCTTGGTTCACTCTTCTGCATTTTCATGTGGTTTTTGTGTATTTTTGATGCATTTTTCATGTATTTTTTCATGTTTGCCTTGTGCTCTCATTTAAGTCAATGGGGCCAAAAAAATGCACCAAAAAGAAGAGTCTTCTCCTTTTTTCCTACTCACACTGAATTGCCTGTCTATAGCTGTGAATTGGCCCTGAAGAAAATAATGTGATTCCTCTTGTGTCACAAGTTAGCCTGCAGTCTCGTTTGTGTTCTTACCTCCTTGCTGCAGTGCTGTTCCTGATCCCTTTCACATGTGTGTTGTCTGTGCTCATCTATGGGCATCATCTGCTGTCCTCTGGGTTTTATTTCCTTCCCTTCCATCACTTCCTGTCCCGCCTCCTTGTCTGCCTGTCTATATAAGATGTGCTCAGACTAGGCCACTTTGCCTGAGCAACTTCCTAGTTGTTGGAGCTCCCACGTGTCTCTGCTGTCCATAACCTATATTGTCTACTTGTGTACTGACTCCGGCTTCGTTCTCCGATCTTGCTTGTTTTCCGCCTGTCCTGACCTCGGCTTGCCTATCGGATTCGTTTTGTCTTCTCCCGTTATACTCTGCTCCTGTGAGCAGTCTCCTCCACCTCAGCTGGGTGTACCCGGGGGCCGCGACCTGGTCCCAGCTTGCTGCAAGTCCATCCCCACCATCAGGGGCTCTGGTGAACAAGCAGGCTGGGGCTTAGACTCAGCGCCCTGGGGAACCCCAAGTTGAAGATCCATAGAGCTCACTACCGCAGGTGTTGACATCTTGTCATGCATTGTCACACAATGGCTGAAGAGCAACAAAATGCACGAGTGTGAACAAGGACTTAGAATTCAAGGTGGACAGCTTGGAAAGGTTGACTCTACGATTAGGCTCCTAGTGGAGTAAAACACGTTAGAGGACAGAGTAGATGACAGCATTTGTAGAAGATAATACCAGTTCTTTGTTGGGACGCCATGATGGTTAAACAGGTCATGGTCCACTTGAACCTGGCCAGTGGAGAAGGAGATAGAGTGCTTTGAGTGGAGTGGAAAGGTTCCTGTGTTGTTTTCCAACTCAGCTGGTCACACATCACGTCCATTGGAGAGGACAACTGCAGTCTGCTTCCTCTAGGCCAGAAATTAGCACTTCATGGCGGCCGGTATCTTAAAGGGGTCCTCTAGGGAGGGGAGATCCTAGCAGCTTCCCACATTCCCAAGGTCCTAAGGCCAAGGCAGATGTCTTAGATGTATCTTCTCAGGGCTGAAGCCCCAGAGAGGTGACCATGTGCCACAAAGTGTCTGAGATATTTAGTAACACGCCCAGCATACACCAGCAAGCCCCCAAGCTACTGATTGGCCGGGTATTAATGATATCTCTAGCACACCCTGCAGGAGCCAGCTCAATACAGCAAGGGAAGAGAGGAGTAAAATCCATTCTTGTCCTCACTCAGGTTTTCCAGGGAAATTTTGATGGTTCCACACCAGTCGCCCGGAGTTTTGATCGGATGGTCAGCGCTCGCTATGTGCGGATTCTCCCTCACACCGCTTATCGGAGAAGAATTTTCCTCCGCGTGGAGCTCCTGGGCTGCGGAGAAGGTAAAAGCAACAGATATATGAATGTGTGAGAGAACTACAAGTCCCAGAATGTCCTGATCAATGACAAGTTACACTTTTCCCTCCTACAGTGTCTGTCAGACCCACCACGCCGGTCCCCAACCTACACCCGTGCCAGCCGGGTCAGTTCCAGTGTCACAATGGTCGCTGTGTCCTGGCCGGACCTCATGGAGTCGTGTGCAATGGAATCAACGACTGCGGGGACCGATCGGACGAGATTTATTGTGGTAATGTGGGGGGATGGGGGTGATTGGGGGAGTCCGGTGTCACAATCCCGGAGAGAAAACTCCATGACTCAGATTATTCCTGCAAGTACATAAAATATCCGGAGATCTGCCAGAAATCCCACCAGATCCTGACTTCCTGTAGTGAGGTGACAACAAGGTCCTTTCCTCTACTGAAATCCCAAGTGGTGTTGTCAGATCTGCCTGTGGACTACAGAACCCCTCTCCCTCTCTTCATTTCTATGACCCCTCCCCCCTCTCTCATCTCCATAACCCCTCCTTATCTCAGTAACTCCTCATACTAAAGTCCATATCCCCTCCACTCATCGCCATAACCTCACGTACTCTTCTGATTGCCGTAACCCCTCCCCCTGATCTCCATAACCCCTCCCCTCATCTCCATAACCTCGCGTACTCTTCTCATTGCCGTAACCCCTCCCCCTGATCTCCATAACCCCTCCACTCATCGCCATAACCTCACGTACTCTTCTCATTTGCCGTAACCCCTCCCCCCCCTGATCTCCATAACTCCTCCCCTCATCGCCATAACTCACGTACTCTTCTCATTGCCGTAACCCCTCCCCCTAAACTCCATATCCCCTCCCCTCATTGCCATAAACCTCACGTACTCTTCTGATTGCGTAACCCCTCCCCCTAAACTCCATGTAACTCTTCTGATTGCTGTAACCCCTCCCCCTGATCTCCATAACCCCTCCCCTCATCGCCATAACCTCACATACTCTTCTGATTGCTGTAACCCCTCCCCCTAATCTCCATAACCGCTCCCCTCATTGCCATAACCTCACATACTCTTCTCATTGCCGTAACCCCTCCCCCTGATCTCCATAACCCCTCCCCTCATCGCCATAACCTCACATACTCTTCTAATTGCTGTAACCCCTCCCCCTAATCTCCATAACCGCTCCCCTCATCGCCATAACCTCACGTACTCTTCTCATTGCCGTAACCCCTCCCCCTGAGCTCCATAACCCCTCCCCTCATCGCCATAACCTCACGTACGCTTCTCATTGCCGTAACCCCTCCCCCTGATCTCCATAACCCCTCCCCTTCTTCTCGTATACAAAACCTCTGCTCTTCTGCATAACTCCCCTCCCTTCATCTACATAACAGGTGTAGTCATTCCCCCCGAGGTCATCACAGAGGACAAGGGGGCGCTCTTTACATCAGAAGGAAAAGAAATGTCATCTCCAAACAAGGAAAGGTTTCTTCACAGTAAAAGCTGTGAGAATGTGGAATAGACTCCCTCCAGGGTTGGGTGTGGCCAGCTCAGTGGGTTGCTGTAGGAAAGTCCTGGATCCTTTCTTGGATACACAGAATATAACTGGATATAACATTTATAGGGAAAGGTGATCCCGGGAATATCCGATTATTGATCCAGGGAATATCCGAATATTGATCCAGGGAATATCCGATTATTGATCCGGGAATATCCGATTATTGATCCCGGGAATATCCGATTATTGATCCAGGGAATATCCGATTATTGATCCCGGGAATATCCGATTATTGATCCCGGGAATATCCGAATATTGATCCCGGGAATATCCGATTATTGATCACGGGAATATCCGATTATTGATCCCGGGAATATCCGATTATTGATCCAGGGAATATCCGATTATTGATCCCGGGAATATCCGATTATTGATCCTGAGAATATCCGATTATTGATCCCGGGAATATCCGATTATTGATCCCGGGAATATCCGATTATTGATCCAGGGAATATCTGATTATTGATCCAGGGAATATCCGATTGCCTCTCGGGGGATCAGGAAGGAATATTTTCCCCTGCAGGAGGAGATTGGATCGTGCTTTGCTGGATTTTGCCTTCCTCTGGATCAGCTGTGGGTGTCGGATTATAACTTTTTTAATAGTTGAACTGGATGGACTTTTGTCTTTTTTCAGCCAAACTAACTATGGAACATAAGGGGGAGATGTCCTATAGTCCAGCAGAGGAGAACCAGGCAGGTCTGACAACACTCATTAGGATTTCGGTGCAGCAGAGGCAATGTTCTCACTGCAGGAATTAGGAAGCGAAATGGATTTCTGGCAGATCAACCGGTATATTTCTGTACTTTTGGTGTTTTTAAAGAGAACATATGGAAGTGATCATATAATGCAGAGAGATACTAAGTATGATTTATATTTTATTTTGCCCTGACATGAACTTTAATTGCTTTGTCTGTGTACTGCATGGTACGGGGGTCTACTGCAATCAGGGATCATCAATCAGTGATCAATACGGATTCATCTATAAGGGATCATTAATCAGGGAATAATATTCGGAGCTCATTAAACAGGGATCATCAATCAGGGATTAATAATTTAGGGATTATCAAATCAGGGATCATCATCATGGATTATCAATCAGGAATCATAAATCAAGGATCATCAATCAGAGTTAAAAATCAGGGATTATTAATTAGAGATCATCAATCAAGGATTATCAAACATAGATCATCAATGAGAGATTATCAATCAGGAGTCATCAATCAGAAATAATCAATCAGTATTATTAAGGAACTATCAATCAGGGATTATCAATCAAGGATCATTAACCAGGGGATAAAAATCAGGGATTATCAATGAACAATAATCAGTAAAGGATTATTAATCAGGGATCACCAATTAGGGATTATCAAACAGGAATCATCAATGGGAATATCAATCAGGGGTCATCAATCAGAAATAATCAATCAAGGATCATTAATCAGAAATCATCAATCACTATTATTAATTAATCATCAATCAGGGATTATCAGTCAGGAATCACCAGTCACGGATTTATCAAACCGGGATCGTCAATGAGATATTATCAATCAAGAGTCAACAATCAGAAATAATCAATTAGGAATCATCAATCAGTATTATTAAGGAATTCTCAATCAGGAATCATCAATCAAGGATCATCAACCAGGAGATTAAATCAGGGATTATCAATTAACTATAACCAATACAGGATTATTAATCAGGGACTGATAATCAGGGATCACCAATTAGGGATTATCAAACAGGAATCATTGATGGGAATATCAATCAAGGGTCATCAATCATAAATAATCAATCATGGATCATTATTCAGAGATCATCAATCACTATTATTAAGGAATCATCAATCAGGCATTATCAGTCAGGAATCACCAGTCACAGATTATCAATCAAGAGTCATCAATCAGAAATAATCAATTAGGGATCATCAATCAGTATTATTAAGGAATTATCAATCACAGATTATCAGTCTGGAATTATCAATCAAGGATCATCAACCAGGGGATACAATCAGGGATTATAAACCAGAGTTAAAAATCAGGGATTATCAATTAATAATAATCAATAAAGGATTAATAATCAGGGATCACCAATCAGGGTTTATGGAACAGGAATCATCGATGAGGGAATATCAATCATTGGTCATCAATCAGAAATAACCAATCAGGGATTATTAATCATTATTATTAAGGAATCATCAATCATGGATTATCAATAAAGGATCATCAATCAGGGATTATTAATCAGAGATCATCAGTCAGGGATTAAAATCAGATATTATCAATCAGTGATTAACAATCAGCAATCAGGGACCATCAATCATGCATTAATAATCAGGGATCTGCAGTCAGGATTATTAATCAGGGATTATCAATCATGGATCATCAGTCAGGGATCATCATCAGGGATCATCAAACAGGGATTATCAAACAGGGATCATCAATCAGGGATCATCAATGAGGGGATCCTCAATCAGGGATCATCAATCAGGGATCATCAATCATGGATCATCATCAGGGATTATCAAACATGGATCATAATCAGGGATTATCAATTATGGATCATCAAACAGGGATTATCAAACAGGGATCATCAATCAGGGATCATCAATCAGGGATCATCAATGAGGGATTATCAATCATAGATCATCAATCAGGGATCATCAATCATGGATCATCAATCAGGAATTATCAATCATGGATCATCAATCAGGGATCCTCAATCAGGGATCATCAGTCAGGGATTATCAAACATGGATCATCAATCATGGATCATCAATCATGGATCATCAATCAGGAATTATCAATCATGGATCATCAATCATGGATCATCAATCAGGAATTATCAATCATGGATCATCAATCATGGATCATCAATCATGGATCATCATCATGGATCACCAATCAGGGATCATCAATCAGGGATTATCAATCAGGGATCATCAATCAGGGATCATCAATCAGGGATCATCAATCAGGGATCATCAATCAGGGATTATCAATCATGGATCATCAAACATGGATCATCAATCAGGAATTATCAATCATGGATCATCAATCATGGATCATCAATCATGGATCATCAATCAGGGATCATCAATCATGGATCATCAATCAGGGATCATCAATCATGGATCATCAATCAGGGATCATCAATCATGGATCATCAATCAGGGATTATCAATCATGGATCATCAATCAGGGATCATCAATCATGGATCATCAATCATGGATCATCAATCATGGATCATCAATCATGGATCACCAATCAGGGATCATCAATCAGGGATCATCAATCAGGGATCATCAATCAGGGATCATCAATCAGGAATTATCAATCATGGATTATCAATCAGGATCATCATCATCAATGGATCATCAATCATGGATCATCAATCAGGGATCATCAATCAGGGATCATCAATCAGGGATCACCAATCGGGGGGATCATCAATCGGGGATCATCAATCGGGGATCATCAATCATGGATCATCAATCAGGGATCATCAATCAGGGATCATCAATCAGGGATTCATCAATCATGGATCATCAATCATGGATCATCAATCAGGGATCATCAATCAGGGATCATCAATCAGGATCATCAATCATGGATCATCAATCAGGAATTCATCAATCAGGGATTATCAATCAGGGATCATCAATCATGGATCATCAATCAGGGATCACCAATCAGGGATCACCAATCAGGGATCACCAATCATGGATCATCAATCAGGGATCACCAATCAGGGATCACCAATCAGGGATCATCAATCAGGGATCATCAATCAGGGATCATCAATCATGGATCATCAATCACGGATCATCAATCATGGATCATCAATCAGGGATCATCAATCAGGGATCATCATCAATCATGGATCATCAATCAGGGATCATCAATCATGGATCATCAATCAGGGATCATCAATCAGAGATTATCAAACAGGGTATAAAAATTGGTAATCAATTATTGATCATTAATTAGGGATTGTGACACGGATCAATGAACAGGATGACATGGTGGCTTTTGAAGCCGCTTCAGCCGATCATTCCCCGTCTTCCCATTGGCCGGCTGAGCCTGTTATGTATTGATCTTCCTGATAGGATATCAGGTCACGGGTCATTTGTAACCCCCCCCCCCCCATGTGCTGATTTATGGTATCTAACAGTTCCATGTGTCTTGTCTCGCAGGCACCGCCCCTTCCCCGCTCTCCCCCACCCAGAGGGGGGTGTCGAAGTTCTGAGTTTTACTGTAAATCTTCCGGGAACTGCGTTATGACGTCCCAGCGGTGCGATGGCCACCCCGACTGTGCTGATGGGGCAGATGAGACTGGCTGTGTGTCCACAACGCTGCCCGACACCACCTGGAGGTGAGATGAGAAGGAACGTCATGTATGGTCTGTGATAAGGTGGGGTGACCCTACGGGCGACCACGGTACACCTGGACCCGAACGCCCGCTCTGACCCACCATGGCCAACCTTTAACCTCTATCTGTGTTATTATCTGCAGTGCTGAAGATTGGACCAGCCCTACCGCAAGCGCAGTGGGAGGAGAAAGCCCTCGTTGGCCGGGTGTTTCCACCCCTTCAGCTAGACCAACCATATCCACAATACAGGTGAGAAGGATGCAGGCGATTCGCTGTGATGTGGCTTGTAATCCTTGCCCCTCCCCCACAGTTATCGCCAACTTCACACGGGGTTTCTGATTTTCTGTCACAGGGACCTGGGGGCACCGCTCAGCCTAAATTCCCAGAGGGAGAGATTTCGGCACCTCCAGGTAAATGATAAACCGATGATCTGAATGTGCCGGGAAATGTATATAGACTTGTGTGTGACTTAGACATGTGTGATCCTCCATGACAGCTTCATGTGACAGAGCTCTGGGCATGGAGGACGGACGGATCCACTACAAGCAGCTGTCAGCCTCCTCCTACAAGGAGAACAATCCACCAGATGCCGGGCGCCTGAACATCGTCCCAAACATGTTAGTGGATGCCTTACATGTTGGGGCAAGACCTGTGATTGGGGAGGAGCTGGGAACTGAGGGAGGAGCTGGGAACTAAGGGAGGAGCTGGGACCTGAGGTTATAACTGGAACTGAAAGAAGGGCTAGGTCCTGAGGGTGGAGTTGAGAACTGGGGTAGTAACTGGGAACGGCTGAAAAAACTGAGACCTTACGGAGAAACTGGGAGCTGAGGGTGGAGTTGAGAACTGAGGTAGTAACTGGGAACCAATGGAGATGCTGAGACCTTACGGAGAAGCTGGGACCTGAGGGTGGAGTTGAGAACTGAGGTAGTAACTGGGAGCCAATGGAGATGCTGAGACCTTACGGAGAAGCTGGGAGCTGAGGGTGGAGTTGAGAACTGAGGTAGTAACTGGGAACCAATGGAGATGCTGAGACCTTACGGAGAAGCTGGGAGCTGAGGGTGGAGTTGAGAACTGAGGTAGTAACTGGGAACCAATGGAGATGCTGAGACCTTACGGAGAAGCTGGGAGCTGAGGGTGGAGTTGAGAACTGAGGTAGTAACTGGGAGCCAATGGAGATGCTGAGACCTTACGGAGAAGCTGGGACCTGAGGGTGGAGTTGAGAACTGAGGTAGTAACTGGGAGCCAATGGAGATGCTGAGACCTTACGGAGAAGCTGGGACCCGAGGGTGGAGTTGAGAACTGAGGTAGTAACTGGGAGCCAATGGAGATGCTGAGACCTTACGGAGAAGCTGGGACCTGAGGGTGGAGTTGAGAACTGAGGTAGTAACTGGGAACGGATGGAAAAGCTGAGACTTTACGGAGAAGCTGGGACCTAAGGGTGGAGTTGAGAACTGAGGTAGTAACTGGGAGCCAATGGAGATGCTGAGACCTTATGGAGAAGCTGGGACCCGTGGGTGGAGTTGAGAACTGAGGTAGTAACTGGGAGCCAATGGAGAAGCTGAGACCTTACGGAGAAGCTGGGACCTGAGGGTGGAGTTGAGAACTGAGGGAATAACTGGGAGCCAATGGAGATGCTGAGACCTTATGGAGAAGCTGGGACCTGAGGGTGGAGTTGAGAACTGAGGTAGTAACTGGGAAAGGATGAAAAAGCTGAGACCTTACGGAGAAGTTGGGACCTGAGGGAGGAGCTGAGAACTGAGGGAGAAGCTGGAAACTGATACAGAAGCTAGGAGTTGAGGGAAGACCTGGGACCTGAGGGAGGAGTTGGGAACTGAGGGAGCAGTACTGCATGAGGGGGGAACTGAGGGAATGAGATAGGAGCTTGGACCTCAGGAGCAGCTGAGAACTGAGAGAGGAGCAAGGAGCTGACAGAGACGCTGGGACCTTTGGAAAAAACTGAGATTTGAGGGTAGAGCTGGTAACTTCAAGCGCAGCTGGGATCTGTGGGTGAAGCTGAGAACTGAGGGAGGAGCTAGGAACTAGGAAAGGAGCTAACAGCTAAGGGAGGACCTGCGACCTGAGCAAAAAACTAGGAATGCATCGGAGAATGAGAGATGAACGTGGGAGGAACTTGGACCTCGAGTGCACGGGGGCTTGTCAGTGAAGCTGAGAACTGAGGGAGGAGCTGGGAGCTGAAAGAGGTGCTGATGGAGGAGATGGGAACTGGGAAAGAAGCTAAAAACTGGGAATTCAGCAGGGAACAAGAGAGGAGCTCAGAAGAAGCTTGGACCTCAAGAGTGGCTGAGAACTGAGAAGGGAGTTAGGAGCTGAGGGAGGAGCTGAGACCTGAAGGAGGAGCAGGCAACTGACAGAGGAGCTAGGAAGTAAAAGAGGAATTGGGAGAGGTTCTGGGAACTGGGGGAGCACCTGGGAATGAGGGAGGAGCAGGGAATGAGATAGAAGCTTGGACTTCAGGTGGAGCTGATAACTGAGAGAGGAGCAGGGAACTGATGAAATTGGGACGTTAGGAAGAAGCTGAGATCTGAGGGTAGAGCTGGGAACTTTGGGTGATGAAGCTGACAACTGAGGGAGGAGCTGGGAACTGAAAGAGGAGCTAATGGAGGACTTGGGAGAGGAGATAGAAATTGGGAAAACGGCAGGGAACAAGAGAAGAGCTCAGGAGGAGCTTGGAGCTTGGCAGCAAATAACTGAGAACTTCCAGTGCAGCTGAGGACTGAGGGAGGAGCTGGAAACTGAAAGAGGAGCTCATGGAGGAACTGGGAAAGGAGCAAGAAACTGGGAATGCAGCATGGAATGAGAGAGGAGCTCAGGAGGAGCTTTGACCTCAAGAGTGGCTGAGAACTGAGAAGGGAGCTAAGAGCAGAGGGAGGACCTGAGACCTGAAGGAGGAGCAAGGAAGTGAAGGAGGAGCTAGGAACTAAAATAAGAACTGGGGGAGGATCTGGGAATAAGGGAAGAGCAGAGAATGAGAGAGGAGCTCGGACCTCAGGAGTAGCTGAGAACAGAGAGAGGAGCAAGGAACTGACAGAGAAACTAGGACCTTAGCAAGAATTTGAGATCTAAGGGTAGAGCTGGGAACTTTGAGTGGATCTGGGACCTGTGTGTGAAGCTGAGAACTGAGGGAGGAGCTGGAAACTGAAAGGGGAGCCAATGAAGGAGCTGAGAACTGAAAAAAGAGCTAGAAACTGGGAAAGCAGAGGAAATGAGAGAGGAGTACAGAAGGAGCTTGGACTTTAAGAGTGGCTGAGTACTGACAAAGAAGCTTAAAGCAGAGGGAGAAGCTGAGACCTGAGGGAGAAGTAAGGAACTGAAAGAGGGGCTGGTGGAGAGATGGGAACTAAGAAAGGAACTAAGAACTGAGTGAGGTGCTAAAGAGTGGGAATTCAGCAGGGAACAAGGGAGGCGCTCAGGAGGAGCTTGGACCTCAAGAGTGACTGAGAACTGAGAAAGAAGCTAAGAGCTGATGGAGAAGTTGCGACCTGAAGTAGGAACAGGGAACTGTAAGAGGATCTGATAGAGTAGCTGGGAACTGGGAAAGGAGCTAAGAGCTAAGGGAGGACCTGGGACCTGAGAGAGGAACTAGGATACTGGGAAAGCAGCAGGGAACAAGAGAGGAACTCAAGAGGAGCTTGGACCTCAAGAGTGGCTGAGAACTGAGAAAGGAGCTAGGAGCTGAGGGAGGAGCTGAGACATGAAGGAGGAGCTGGGAACTAATGGAGGATCTGGGATAGGAGGCTGTGGCTGGAAATGAGGGAGGAGCAGAGAAAGAGAGAATATAACTAGGACCTCAGGAGATGTTGAGACCTGAGAGAGGATCTGAGAACTGGGAAAGCAGCAGAATATGAGAAAGGAGCTGAGAACTGGGGAGCAGTGGGGAGTAAGGGAGGAGCTCAGAACCAGGGGAGCGTCTGTGAAATGAGGGAGGAGCTGGAAACTGGGGGAGGAGCTTTAAAATGAGAGAGGAGCTGTTGAATACAGCTGCTACCTATGGTTAAGCGGAGTGTGAAATGTTCAATGTGAGGCACAGAATATAGACTGTTATCTCCCTCCAGACTGAACATTGTGCCCGGCTGGAGACCTCTGGACTCGGATAAACAGCCCTACTTCCAGATAGACTTCCTACAGCCCACCTTCATCTCCGCCATCATCACCCAGGGAGGGAGACAATCAGGAGGTTATATCACCAAGTACCATCTCATGTACAGTAACGATGGACGTGTCTATCAGAACTTTACTGGTCAGGAGAAGACCTCACCACAGAAACTCCAGGTGAGAACAATGGCAATATTTAGGTATCATACTATCACAGCATTGGTAATGACTATAGGAGGAGAATAGTAATAATACGATCACTCCTTTGATTTGGGGAGATTTAAACTCTTTCTGCTCCTCAGCGTCTCACCATGTCCAACCTGATGGCCTTCTAATTGACTGCTTGGCTTTGACTGTGACACCATCTTATTCTGGTTTAGATATTTGAAGCCAATTCAGACAGTAACAGTCCAGTGAGGCAGGAGCTTGGAAGCACCTTACTGACTCGATTCCTCCGTATTCTTCCTGTGGACTATCACAAGGCCATCTACCTGCGCTGTGAGGTCATCGGATGCCCCTACGGTGAGATTTAACCCCCTCCTCAGATTTCATATAGAAACAGCTTGATGTGCTTGGAGCATGCTGAGAGTGATGGGGTGATGGCAGCTTAAAACATGGTGGGAAGGATATTGAGGTGGTTAGTGGAGAATATTCTGGGAAGGATACAGAGATAGTTGGTGAGGAGCTGCTGGGAGGGATTAAGAGGATGTCATTGAGAAGCATCCTTGAAAGGATGTGGACGATATCAGGGAGGATTGTGTTGGGAGAGATATGGAGGAGATCATGAGTAGCATTTTTGGAGTATTATGGAGGTCAGTGATGATTTTGCTGGTGCATACAGAGGAGGTAAATGTGGAGGATGTTGTAAAGAATAAGGAGGAGGTCAGTGAGGAGCATGTTAGAATGGATATGGAAAAAGGTCAGTGAGGAGCATGATGGGAGGGATATGGAGGATGTCAATAGAGAACATGTTGGGAGGAATATGGATGATATCCGTGAGGAGCATATTGGAAGGGATATGGAAGAAGTCAGTGAGGAGCATGTTGGGAGGGATATGGAAGAAGTCAGTGAGGAGCATGTTGGGAGGGATATGGAGGATGTCCGTGAGGAGCTTATTGGGAGGGATATGGAGGATATCAGTGAGGAGCACATTGGGAGGAATATGGAGGAAAATAATGGAGAGCATGTTGGGAGGGATATGGAGGAAGTCTGTGAGGAGCATATTAGAAGGGATATGGAAGAAGTCAGTGAGGAGCATGTTGGGAGGGATATGGAAGAAGTCAGTGAGGAGCATGTTGGGAGGGATATGGAGGATGTCCGTGAGGAGCTTATTGGGAGGGATATGGAGGATGTCCGTGAGGAGCTTATTGGGAGGGATATGGAGGCATGGAGAACATGTTGGGAGGAATATGGAGGAAGTCTGTGAGGAGCATATTAGAAGGGATAAGGATAAGGTTAGTGAGGAGCACGTTAGGAGGGATATATACAGAGGACAGTGAGGAGCATGTTGGGAGGGATGTGGAGGATGTCAGTAAGGAGCATGTTGGGAGAGATATGGAGGATGTCAGTGAGGAGTATGTTGGGAGGAATATGGAGGAAGCCAGCGAGGAACGCATTGGGAGGGATATGGAGGAAAGTAATGGAGAGCATGTTGGGAGGAAGTCTGTGAGGAGCATATTGCAAGGGATAAGGAGAAGGTTAGTGAGGAGCATATTAGGAGGGATAGGACAGAGGTCAGTGAGGAGCATGATGGGAGGGATATGGAGGATGCCAGTGAGGACCACGTTAGGAGGGATATGACAGGTCAGTGAGGAGCATGTTGGGAGAGATATGGAGGATGTCAGTGAGGAGCATGTTTGGAGGGATATGGAGGATGTCAGTGAGGAGCATGTTGGGAGGGATATGGAGGATGTCAGTGAGGAACATGTTGGGAGGGATATGGAGGATGTCAGTGAGGAGCACATTGTTAGGGATCTGGAGGAATTTAATGGAGAACATGTTGGGAGGAATATGGAGGAAGTCGGTGAGGAGCATATAGGAAGGGATAAGGAGAAGGTTAGTGAGGAGCATATTGGAAGGGATATGGAGGAGGTTAGAGAGGAGCACGTTAGGAGGGATATGACAGAGGTCAGCGAGGAGCATGTTGGGAGGGATATGGAGGATGTCAGTGAAGAAAATTTTGAGAGGGGTATGAAGAATGTCAGTGAGGAGCATGAAGGAGGTTAGTGTTGAGCACATCAGGAAGGATATGGAGGAGGTCAGTGAGGAGCATGTTGGGAGGGGTATGGAGAATGTCAGTGGAGAGCCTGTTGGGAGGAATATGGAGGATGGCAGTGAGGAGCATGTTGGAAGTATATGAAGGAAGTCAGTGAAGAGCATGTTGGAAGGATATGTAGGATGTTGGTGAGGAGCATGTTGGATGGCATATGAAGGAGATCAGTGAGTAACATGTTGGCAAGGATATGGAGGAAGTCAGTGAAGAGTATTTGGAAGGGGTATGGGGAAAGTCAATGAGGAGCATGTTGGGAGGTGTGTAGAAGAGGTCAGTGAGGAGCAAGTTGGGAAGGACATGGAGGATTTCAGTGAGGAGCATGTTGGGAGGGGTATGGAAGAGGTCAGTGAGGAGCAAGTTGTGAAGGATGACAGTGAGGAGCATGTTGGAAGGGATATGTAGGACATTGATGCGGAGCAATATGAGAAGGATATGGAGGGAAGGGAGACATGGAGGAGGTTGGTGTGGAGCATGCTGTAAAGAAAAGGGGGAGGAGGTCAGTGAGGAGCATGCTGGGAGAAATATGGGGGCTGTCTGTGGGGACTGTGTGATGAGGGATATGGAGGTTAGTCTGGAGCATACTGTAAAGGATATGGAGGAAATTGGTGAGGAGCATGTTGGAAGGGATATGGGGGAGGTCAGTGAGGATTGTGCCGGGAGGGATATCGGGGAGGTAAGTGAGGATTGTGTCGGGAGGGATATGGAGGTCAGTGAGGATTGTGCCGGAAGGGATATGGAGGTCAGTGAGGATTGTGCCGGAGGGATATGGGGGAGGTCAGTGAGGATTGTGCCGGGAGGGATATGGGGGAGGTCAGTGAGGATTGTGCCGGGAGGGATATGGAGGATGTTGGAGTGAAGCATCCTGGGAGGGATATGAAGTGCCATGGAGGTCAGTGAGGATTGTGGGAGGGATATGGGGGAGGTCAGTGAGGATTGTGCCGGGAGGGATATGGGGGAGGTCAGTGAGGATTGTGCGGGAGGGATATGGAGGTCAGTGAGGATTGTGTCGGGAGGGATATGGAGGTCAGGAGGATTGTGTCGGGAGGGTATGGAGGTCAGTGAGGATTGTGCCGGGAGGGATATGGAGGATGTTGGTGTGAAGCATCCTGGGAGGGATATGAAGGTCAGTGAGGATTGTGCCGGAAGGGATATGGAGGTCAGTGAGGATTGTGCCGGAAGGGATATGGAGGGTGATAAGGAGGATGTTGGTGTGAAGCATCCTGGGAGGGATATGGAGGTCAGTGAGGATTGTGCCGGGAGGGATATGGGGGAGGTCAGTGAGGATTGTGCCGGGAGGGATATGGGGGAGGTCAGTGAGGATTGTGCCGGGAGGGATATGGGGGAGGTCAGTGAGGATTGTGCCTGGAGGGATATGGAGGAGGGTGGTGTGAAACATCCTGGGAGGGATATGGAGGTCAGTGAGGATTGTGTCGGGAGGGATATGGAGGTCAGTGAGGATTGTGCTGGGAGGGATATGGAGGTCAGTGAGGATTGTGCCGGGAGGGATATGAGGAGGATGTTGGAGGAGGGTGTGAAACATCCTGGGAGGGATATGGAGGTCAGTGAGGATCCTGATGCCGGGAGGGATATGGGGGAGGGTGAGGAGGTCAGAGGGATATGAGGATTGATTGTCGGGAGGGATATGGAGGTCAGTGAGGATTGTGCCGGAAGGGATATGGAGGAGGGTGGTGTGAAGCATCCTGGGAGGGATAATTGGCTCAGAGTTTTAGGAATTGCTGTTCTCTTTCCTTGCAGTGGAGCACACGGGAGCAGCCGTCACGCAGCTTCCAGGTTTGGTTACCATTCCTGGGGAGGTGAGGACGTCTCACTGTCAGATGGGGGAGTTTGAGTGCCGCAGTGGTGAATGCGTGAACGCCTCCAGATCTTTGTGTGATGGAAGACCCGACTGCCGTGATTTCTCCGATGAGGACGGATGTGGTAAGATGTGGTGGAAAAGACTTTTCTGGCTGATTTAGAAATTTGGTGACTGGTCTCTAGAGTTGGATCTTTCATACGTGTCTCTGACACCGGCACGGAGCTATGAATGAAGCTTTGTGTGAACCTTCATGGTGTCATTGGCTCCTCCAGCTCCTGATATGGCGGAACACATACTGTACCTGAATATTAAATAATAGTGCCACACTCCCAACCTTGCTCCACCTTTTCTCTAAGGGGTCTATGTGGGTACGAGATGTTACCCCCCCCCCCCCCAAATCATACAGTAGGTGGAAAGGGTCTCCACTGCCAAGGGTTGGAGATAATATCCATTAATTAACAGATTGATCCTAAAATAAAGGCCAGTAGTTGGGCCAGACATCTAACGTGTGTTCTGGCCTTGTGTTCTCTGTACAGCGCTGCTGTATATGTCAAAGCTATACAACATGGGAAATAGTAGTACTAGTCCTAGACATTTCTGTGTACAATACTGATTGGTTTCCCATTCTCCTCTAGGCACTATGGTCTCTCCAGGTCTGGCCATTCCCCCAACAGGTGAGTACAGATTCTCCAGTTTTTAGATTCATGTAAAGTAGAACCTGTAGAAGGTGCCTGGCACCAAACCCCTCACCAACCAACACATGTGCCAGAGGCGTGCCTGTGTGCTGCCTATTGCCGGAGCTATGAATTTGCTCCATTTGGTTATTATTGTGTATTGAGGATCAGATCTGGTTGTTCTTATTAGACATGACACCAGATGCACATATGCAGATTTGATGTGACACCAGACAATCCTCTAGGAATTCCACATGTGCTGATTAGACATGACATTGACTAAGCCTTAGGGTAGCTGTAGGTATGGGGGTGTGCATTCATCTGGACACCCATGTAAGGCACCGAAGGTCTGTCTTCAGTCGGTATATTGCCCAGTTTGTTTGTGAGGTTCCTCTCTCTGTGTCACATGGTATGGTGTCAATAATATCTCCAGATAATGACATGAGGTATGAAGTCAGTTCTCAGCATAGTGCTCCTGTAATGGAGATTAGCAGTAATACTTCAGTTTGTTCTCTTTCATGTCCCCTAGATGAAACCTTTCCACCTGGACATGGTTTGGCACCAGGCAGTACTCTCCATCCAGTCTCTTATCTCCCTGGACATGTTGGAGAGCCAGGAATATATCAACCATCTCAACCGACAGGTAGCCCGGGAATACTGCACAAGACACCAGGACAGGAAACTGGACCAAGACTGCCAACTACAGGACAGCCAGGCATTCAGGAGAAGCCATTTGTCAGTGGAAAGCCTGGCATCAGAATCCCAGAGAGACCTGAACATAGAGTGGAATCTGCAACCCTGGAGTTTGGAGATGTCTCCTCTGGTTCTCCTGGTCTGCTGATGACGACTGCTCCACCCATAATGATTGATGAAACATCCAGCAGCACTCAACCCATGGCTGCTATCTCACACCTAGGAGAAGGCATTTCTGGAGGTCCTGGAGTTCATCCCGGCCCCTATCAGACTGGCGCACCTGGGCTTTCTGGTAAGGAGAAGTGGAGTACTGATGTAGATGGCACCTCAGGACACACAAGTTTGCCCGCATTGAGTGTAGGACAAGAAGTGCCAGGAATGGGAACTTCTCACACAAGTGTTTCAGAATATGATGGTGAGAGTGTAAATCCAGCTTGGGTAGGGACTGGCCACCCTGGTCTATCAGCTGAACCCTCAATCTTTCCAGGACAAGAGCAAAGTAAGCCTGGAGTCCCACCATTCAAAGAAGAACCAGTAACTGAAGAAGCTCAAACGTTAAACCCAGGCAGAGTATCTAGACCACCTGTGGAAGAAGTGTTGTCCACATTTCAGAATAATGGGACAAGTTACCCGTACCATGAAAAAAGTATCTCCACCCCTACACTAAAGAATGCCTCGTTGGAGGAAGAACACCCAGGTCCTGAGATATATGTTGTTCCAGAAGGATATCATTCCAGCTTGAAGCCTGGTTCAGGGGGTTATTTGGAAGGAGCCTGTTGAGGTTCTTCCAGAAGAGGGGCATGTTAGACCAGGGGGCCACGAAGGATTTCATGCCTCTCTTACGTATGAAGGTTTGTAATGTGCTTGAGGGGACCTCTGTCACTGCTGCCCTTTGATGTGTACAAATGTTATAGAAGTGCTTCATGTATTGATGAATGTCCAGAAGATTATTGATTAGAGGAACATATCTATTAGTACAGTGATCAAGAAGGCTGGAAAATTCTTGTATATAAATAATCTGTTAAGATGTGAGATGGACTTTTTATATTACAGGAACGGCCAGCACATTCCCAGTGGATCTGACCACTGAGCTTCCCAGAAGTAGCTGCAGCTTTGGTCAGTTTGCTTGCTCTGCGTTCGGCTGTGTGGACGCAGCTGATGTTTGCAATGGACAAGAAGACTGTATTGATGGCTCCGACGAGCAACTCTGTGGTGAGTCTCTTGATGACTCTCAGGTTTTTCTATCTAATGGGTATGAGTGGTTTTTAGAACTCTCTAGAACTTTCTGTTGTCTCTCCAGGCACCTATTCTGCAGTTGCGGTCTCCACTCCCACATGGCTTGTTCCCCACACCGAGCCCCAGCTTGTGTTCACACAAACAGTTTACTTGTCGCTCCGGAGAATGTGTGTCATTGGAGAGACACTGTGACCTCCATCGTGACTGTTCAGATGGTTCTGATGAAGATAACTGTGGTAGGTTTATTGTCCCGGTGTAGGGTCTCCTTTCCTTCTGTCACACTGAACCATAAACCGGACCAGTATTGGGACTTGAGCTGTCTCATTAATATCAAGTGTTTTCCTTCACCCACAGTGGATTGTGTCCTCTCTGTGTGGACATCCTGGAGTGAATGCAGTCGCTCCTGTGGGTTAGGAGTCAAGTTTCGACGTCAGGATGTGATCAGGGATCGACTGCCTGGGGGTCATTGTGCCGGAGCTCAGTTTGACAGTCAGAGCTGCTTCGTACAAGCATGTCCAGGTAGGTGAGACATACTTGGGCAATTGTGAGAGAAAAATGAAGATGAATTTTAGATATGATATGGAAGAGGCTGGAAGCTGTGTAATGCAAAAGGAAACCCAGAAGGACCCATCCAATGCTTCTCCCAGGAACCTCTGAAAGCAGCATTTACTTCCCTCTAATGTGTACAGAATGTGTGAAAAGTAGAAAAATCTGATTATAAAGATAATCCACATCCAGCAATATTCAGTTTTCTGTATGTTACCTCTACTCTGCATCAGAAGGCTTCTCTGGTCAGTGTCTGGAGGCTTCTCCGGTCAGTGTCTGGAGGCTTCTCTGGTCAGTGTCTGGAGGCTTCTCTGGTCAGTGTCTGGAGGCTTCTCCGGTCAGTGTCTGAAGGCTTCTCCGGTCAGTGTCTGAGGCTTCTCCGGTCAGTGTCTGGAGGCTTCTCCGGTCAGTGTCTCCGGTCAGTGTCTGGAGGCTTCTCCGGTCAGTGTCTGGAGGCTTCTCCGGTCAGTGTCTGGAGGCTTCTCCGGTCAGTGTCTGGAGGCTTCTCCGGTCAGTGTCTGGAGGCTTCTCCGGTCAGTGTCTGGAGGCTTCTCCGGTCAGTGTCAGGAGGCTTCTCTTGTTAGTGTCAGGAGACTTCTTCGGTCAGTGTCAGGAGACTTCTTCGGTCAGTGTCAGGAGACTTCTTCGGTCAGTGTCAGGAGACTTCTTCGGTCAGTGTCAGGAGACTTCTTCGGTCAGTGTCAGGAGACTTCTTTGGTCAGTGTCAGGAGACTTCTTTTGGTCAGTGTCAGGAGGCTTCTCGGTCAGTGTCAGGAGGCTTCTCCGGTCAGTGTCAGGAGGCTTCTCCGGTCAGTGTCAGGAGGCTTCTCCGGTCAGTGTCAGGAGGCTTCTCCGGTCAGTGTCAGGAGGTTTCTCCGGTCAGTGTCAGGAGGCTTCTCTTGCCAGTGTCAGGAGGCTTCTCTTGCCAGTGTCAGGAGGCTTCTCTTGCCAGTGTCAGGAGGCTTCTCTTGCCAGTGTCAAGAGGCTTCTCTGGTCAGTTTAAGGAGGCTTCTCTGGTCTGTGTCAGGAGGCTTCTCTGGTCTGTGCCAGGAGGCTTCTCCGGTCTGTGTCAGGAGGCTTCTCCGGTCTGTGTCAGGAGGCTTCTCTGGTCTGTGCCAGGAGGCTTCTCTGGTCTGTGCCAGGAGGCTTCTCTGGTCTTTGTGAGGAGGCTTCTCCGGTCAGTGTCAGGAGGCTTCTCTGGTCAGTTTAAGGAGGCTTCTCTGGTCAGTTTAAGGAGGCTTCTTGCCAGTGTCATGGTCAGTTTACGGAGGCTTCTCTGGTCTGTGTCAGCAGGCTTCTCCGGTCTGTGCCAGGAGGCTTCTCCGGTCAGTGTCAGGAGGCTTCTCCGGTCAGTGTCAGGAGGCTTCTCCGGTCAGTGTCAGGAGGCTTCTCCGGTCAGTGTCAGGAGGCTTCTCCGGTCAGTGTCAGGAGGCTTCTCCGGTCAGTGTCAGGAGGCTTCTCCGGTCAGTGTCAGGAGGCTTCTCGGTCAGTGTCAGGAGGCTTCTCTTGCCAGTGTCAGGAGGCTTCTCTGGTCAGTGTTAAGGAGGCTTCTCTGGTCTGTGTCAGGAGGCTTCTCTGGTCTGTGTCAGGAGGCTTCTCTGGTCTGTGTCAGGAGGCTTCTCTGGTCTCTGGTCTGTGTCAGGAGGCTTCTCCTGGTCTGGTCTGTGTCAGGAGGCTTCTCTGGTCTGTGTCAGGAGGCTTCTCTGGTCAGTTTAAGGAGGCTTCTCTGGTCAGTTTAAGGAGGCTTCTCTGGTCAGTTTAGGAGGCTTCTCTGGTCAGTTTAAGGAGGCTTCTCTGGTCTGTGTCAGCAGGCTTCTCTCCGGTCTGTGCCAGGAGGCTTCTCCGGTCAGTGTCAGGAGGCTTCTCTCGGTCAGTGTCAGGAGGCTTCTCCGGTCAGTGTCAGGAGGCTTCTCCGGTCAGTGTCAGGAGGCTTCTCCGGTCAGTGTCAGGAGGCTTCTCCGGTCAGTGTCAGGAGGTTTCTCCGGTCAGTGTCAGGAGGCTTCTCTTGCCAGTGTCAGGAGGCTTCTCTTGCCAGTGTCAAGAGGCTTCTCTGGTCAGTTTAAGGAGGCTTCTCTGGTCTGTGTCAGGAGGCTTCTCTGGTCTGTGCCAGGAGGCTTCTCCGGTCTGTGTCAGGAGGCTTCTCCGGTCTGTGTCAGGAGGCTTCTCTGGTCTGTGCCAGGAGGCTTCTCTGGTCTGTGCCAGGAGGCTTCTCTGGTCTGTGCCAGGAGGCTTCTCTGGTCTGTGCCAGGAGGCTTCTCTGGTCTTTGTGAGGAGGCTTCTCCGGTCAGTGTCAGGAGGCTTCTCTGGTCAGTTTAAGGAGGCTTCTCTGGTCAGTTTTAGGAGGCTTCTCTGGTCAGTTTAAGGAGGCTTCTCTGGTCTGTGTCAGCAGGCTTCTCGGTCTGTGCCAGGAGGCTTCTCCGGTCAGTGTCAGGAGGCTTCTCCGGTCAGTGTCAGGAGGCTTCTCCGGTCAGTGTCAGGAGGCTTCTCCGGTCAGTGTCAGGAGGCTTCTCCGGTCAGTGTCAGGAGGCTTCTCCGGTCAGTGTCAGGAGGCTTCTCCGGTCAGTGTCAGGAGGCTTCTCGGTCAGTGTCAGGAGGCTTCTCCGGTCTGTGTCAGGAGGCTTCTCTGGTCTGTGTCAGGAGGCTTCTCTGGTCTGTGTCAGGAGGCTTCTCTGGTCTGTGTCAGGAGGCTTCTCTGGTCTGTGTCAGGAGGCTTCTCTGGTCTGTGTCAGGAGGCTTCTCTGGTCTGTGTCAGGAGGCTTCTCTGGTCTGTGTCAGGAGGCTTCTCCGGTCTGTGTCAGGAGGCTTCTCTGGTCTGTGTCAGGAGGCTTCTCTGGTCTGTGTCAGGAGGCTTCTCTGGTCTGTGTCAGGAGGCTTCTCTGGTCTGTGTCAGGAGGCTTCTCTGGTCTGTGTCAGGAGGCTTCTCTGGTCTGTGTCAGGAGGCTTCTCTGGTCTGTGCCAGGAGGCTTCTCTGGTCTCTGGTCTGTGCCAGGAGGCTTCTCTGGTCTCTGGTCTGCCAGGAGGCTTCTCTGGTCTCTGGTCTGTGTCAGGAGGTTTCTCTGGTCTCTGGTCTGTGTCAGGAGGCTTCTCTGGTCTGTGCCAGGAGGCTTCTCTGGTCAGTTTAAGGAGGCTTCTCTGGTCAGTTTAAGGAGGCTTCTCTGGTCAGTGTCAGGAGGCTTCTCTGGTCAGTGTCAGGAGGCTTCTCTGGTCAGTGTCAGGAGGCTTCTCTGGTCAGTGTCAGGAGGCTTCTCTGGTCAGTGTCAGGAGGCTTCTCCGGTCAGTGTCAGGAGACACCTGTGGTCAGTGTCAGAAGGCATCTTTGGTCAGTGTCAGGAGGCTTATCCAATCAGTATCAGGAGGCTTCCTCAGTCAGTGTCAGAAGACACCTCTGGTTAGTGTCAAGATGATTCTCTGGTTAGTGTCAGGAGTCTGCTCCGGTCAGTGTCAGATGGCTTCTCTGGCCAGTTTCAGGAGGCTTCTCCGGTCAGTGTCAGGAGGCTTCTCCGGTCAGTGTCAAGAGGCTTCTCTGGCCAGTGTCAGGAGGCTTCTCTGGCCAGTGTCAGGAGGCTTCTCTGGCCAGTGTCAGGAGGCTTCTCTGGCCAGTGTCAGGTGGCTTCTCTGGTCAGTATCAGGTGGCTTCTCTGGTCAGTATCAGGTGGCTTCTCTGGTCAGTATCAGGTGGTTTCTCTTGTCAGTGTCAGGAGGCTTCTCCGGCCAGTGTCAGGAGACAATTCCGGTCAGTGTCAGGGGGCCTCTCCGGTCACTGTAATATTTTCTGTAGGCTCCTCCTCATAGTAGAGTCCCTTGGTCATGTGATGTTTGTGCCTTGCAGTGAATGGTGCCTGGTCGCCTTGGGGAGAGTGGTCTGCTTGTGATGCTCTGTGTCAAGGAGGGGTCCGTTCTAGAAACAGGAAATGTGAAAATCCGCCACCCAAGAACGGGGGTCTTTTGTGCCGTGGAGAATCTGTGCAGACAGAATCCTGTAACCTACAGCCATGTGGGGACTCAGAAGGTAAGTTTGACCTCCAGTGATGAGATGGTTCAGGTACTGAATCTGCTTGTTGGGTCTCTTCATTGTCATTGGGTAGACTATGACATTTGAACTGCTTTGTGTTCACAGACTGTGGCCTGGAGATGATCTATGTTCATCCTGGACAGTGTGAATCCCAGCACATGGATCCATGTCCGTTGACCTGCCGCAGCCTGAACGCTGAGACCCTGTGTGATGGAGGCTGTATGGAAGGTGGGTACCTCCCACCGGATCAGTAATATTATATGTGGAGTGTTTGTGGAATAATGATGGTCACCACATTCCAGAGAAGTCCGATCCATCTTCTCTCAGCTCTGGGCATTAATTATATATATTTTATATGGGGAACAGAGGCTTCGCCTGCAATACGTCTGCATTTGGATTTGATTACATATATATCAGACCACCCAATCATGCTCATGGTATCTTCTACCCTCTCAATGCCGCCATGTTGTCCTTTGCCTTGCAGGATGCCGCTGCCCTCCAGGTCTGTACCTCCAAGATGGCGGCTGTGTGACTATCAGCCGGTGTCGCTGTAATGTGGAGCATGGCGGCACCCAACTTCCTGGGGAGACGTTCAGCCCCGACAACTGCAGCGTGTGGTGAGGACCAGCGGGGAAGGAGGGACTCTGATAATGGTTCTGGACACACTCACCAGTCAAAAACAAAAATCATTCCCAAAGTCCTCCCCAACCTTGGGTGCCATGTTGCCGCTCTTCCAATGTTCTCATTGTATTTTTTTGTTTTCTCCCCCATTATTCCCCGATATCGCCCGCTGCAGCCAATGCCAAGACGGGAAGGTGACGTGTGACAGCTCAGCCTGTGCCGTGGACTGTGGGTGGTCAGCCTGGTCCCAGTGGACACCATGTGACACGACATGTGGAGCCGGCATGCAGGAGCGATTCAGGTAGAGCGCCGTGTAGAACACTAGACGGTCATGTATGTAGTGCAGAGGTATCATACTTCCCTTCCATTGGAGGACATGGGAGGTTTTTCATCTTTGGATTATATAGCCGCCGGCAGGAAGAGTAGGCCATCTCAGTATAACCCCTCCTACTCAGGGCTGTCTTTTCACACAGGCACCCCTAAGTACTGCCCAGGGGCCCCAGGTACATGGTGGGCCCCTGCAGTCCCCCACCCCAGCAGGGGGAATCGTATGTAGACAGGAGGGGGTGATCACTGTGGCAGGTGGGGGAAATAACTGGAACCTCCCTTCTGTGTGGCTCTCGCTGCAGCAGCTGAAATCCAGGAGAGCCACGAAAGATCGGTTCCGTTCATTTCCTCCACCCACCATAAAAATCACTCCATCCTGTCCACACGTGATTCCCCTGTAGCCTGGACCCCCTGTGTAACCCCCCC
Source organism: Staurois parvus (assembly GCA_951230385.1). Taxonomy (NCBI): domain Eukaryota; kingdom Metazoa; phylum Chordata; class Amphibia; order Anura; family Ranidae; genus Staurois; species Staurois parvus. The sequence goes on from CATNWA010015352.1 coordinate 70,368, forward strand.
TCCTTGCAGCGCTTTCGACTTCCCTCCACTCCTCTCCTGCCAGAAGATCCTGCTGTGGGGGATCCTCAGGGAAGGGACTGCTAAATACTGTATGTCATTTACCGGACCCTTCCTTCTCTGAATGAACACAGTGAGTGATTGGTACCAGGGCCCTCTGTCTCCTGTTAATTGAACAGCAGTGCAGCTGAGGCCGGAACTGGGGAATGTGTTTCAAAAGTGAGACTTCAGGGGTCTGTTTAGACCCCTAATATCTCACCAAAGACCCCCCTCCCCCCAAACAGCATTGTGAAAAAAAGTAAAAAATAATATATATATATTTTAAAATAATGTAAAAGACTAAAATTTTTAATCAGACTGAAAAGCCACACCCAATATGTAGCATAGTTTAGCCACACCCACTGTTTGCGGCAGGGTTCAGGTCACCATCTCCTTAGTAGGAGCCCCAGTGCATTACTTAGAACAGGGGCCCCCGATGCTACGAAGATGGCTCTGCTCCTACTACCAGCATGCCCCAGTTATTCTCTAATGTCCCAGAAGGTTGGATGTCCCTCCTTGTAGCAGACTGACCTATTTCTACCCGCGCCATTTCTTTTACTCTTCATCATTTTTTCCTCAGTCGAGATTCTTCTTTACATTGTTGCTGGTGCTCGTCTCCTCGGTTGCAGATATCTGGTGTAGCCGTCCTCAGCCTGGCGTTTGGTGTGTGGATCCAGCTGCCTGGACATTGAGGGGATAACCTGGAAATGACCTTTGAGCTCTGGGTTCCAGAGACGGAGCTTTCCAGACCAAGTTCTGGTCACAAGGTTGCCTTACCGCCACACAGTCAGGACATGTCCAGCTCAGGCCAGCTCAAGATAACCCCTCCTACTCAGGGCTGTCCACCTGATTGGCTTTCACAAGTACCTGAAGCCTTGCCTTGTACCTTGAGCCTTAGGTTGCCTTACCGCCACACAGTCAGGACATGTCCAGCTCAGGCCAGCTCAGGATAACCCCTCCTACTCAGGGCTGTCCCTCTGATTGGGTTTCACAAGTACCTGAAGCCTTGCCTTGTACCCTGAGCCTTAAGTTGCCTTACCGCCACACAGTCAGGACATGTCCAGCTCAGGCCAGCTCAAGATAACCCCTCCTACTCAGGGCTGTCCCTCTGATTGGGTTTCACAAGTACCTGAAGCCTTGCCTTGTACCTTGAGCCTTAGGTTGCCTTACCGCCACACAGTCAGGACATGTCCAGCTCAGGCCAGCTCAAGATAACCCCTCCTACTCAGGGCTGTCCATCTGATTGGGTTTCACAAGTACCTGAAGCCTTGCCTTGTACCTTGAGCCTTAGGTTGCCTTACCGCCACACAGTCAGGACATGTCCAGCTCAGGCCAGCTCAAGATAACCCCTCCTACTCAGGGCTGTCCACCTGATTGGGTTTCACAAGTACCTGAAGCCTTGCCTTGTACCTTGAGCTTAGGTTGCCTTACCACCACACAGTCAGGACATGTCCAGCTCAGGCCAGCTCAGGATAACCCCTCCTACTCAGGGCTGTCCATCTGATTGGGTTTCACAAGTACCTGAAGCCTTGCCTTGTACCTGAGCCTTAAGTTGCCTTACCGCCACACAGTCAGGACATGTCCAGCTCAGGCCAGCTCAGGATAACCCCTCCTACTCAGGGCTGTCCACCTGATTGGGTTTCACAAGTACCTGAAGCCTTGCCTTGTACCTTGAGCCTTAGGTTGCCTTACCGCCACACAGTCAGGACATATCTAACTGTAGACATGGTGGTAATAGGTGTCCCCAGTTCACACTATACTAACATCTCCGGGGCTTGCAGTCCTTCTGATGTTGCAGCCTTGGATCACCTTGCCTTCTACTCCTAGAGTCTTTTCCATAATTGGAGTCCTCTTTAAAACTACATTCCTACAAGACTTTGTGGCCCAAATCACCCAGTTATTTGCCACATCTGACCACATAGGCCACAACCACACTCCAGTGCCTTCCCCCACAAATGATCTACCCATGGCCTTGGTGGCTCTGAACCATCAGCTGTAGAGACTCTGATATTGGGTCAGGCCAGTCTTTGCCAGATGAATGTATCCTGGAAGATCTGCAGTCTTCTGCCATTACTCTCAAATTAAGGGACTGTTTTGGCTCCTATTTATATGGTTTGCTCTACACTGAAACGAGAGGACCTGGACTAGAATCCTTTTGCTTCTATCAGAACTGTTGCGAGTCTTGGGTCTTTAGAGCCCCTGCGACCTCAAAAGACTTTCCCATTGCACTGGTTGTTCCAACTCTTCCTATACAGAGATTTAAAACACCCTAACGATGATTATTTGTCTTGAACCCATTTGGAGGGGATTTTGTATAAAAGTGGGCTAGCCCTACTGTGAAACCGACAGGGTCCCACCTTGACAAAGCGACCACCATACTGATGAAGGATGCACATGTCTTTAGGGACCCAACCAGGGGCGGACGGACAACTCATGGGGCCCCCCGGGCAATAGGGGATCATGGGACCCCTGTGTCCTTGCCCAAACTCAAAAAAGCCTATGAAAAAGGTACCAGGGGCATCTTATGGGGCTCCCTACTGACCCCCGGCCCTCGGGCAGTGCCCCAGTTTCCAAATGGTCAGTCCGCCCCTGGACCCAACAATAAGCCATTGGAAGCCATCTCCACTGCTGTGGTTCATCACATGATTTTAGAACATGTCGAGCAAATGTCCATAGCTTTACACTTCGGTTACGATGGTTTGCAAGAGGCTTCCTGGCTTATCTCCCTCATGGGTCTCAACACTATAGCTAAAGTGCTGCAGTGCAGAACCCATGTCTACATGGCCATCGAGGGACAACATCTCTTCAGATCTGCTCTTGATACCATTATCAAGATGCTTGGATGCAGGAGGTGGTACTCCAAGGCTAGAAAATGGAGTTTCCCTCCCTGTTCCCTCCTTGCTTTCCTATCTCCATCCTTCCTGTATCATCACACAGATTAGTGGATATCCATTGAATCCACTCAAATGTTCCAGACCAAGGTGTCTTTGCCCCAGTTCCTGGAGCAAAATTGTTTCAAGGATTCTACTCTGTTCCCAAACCCCCATCAATGCAAACTTCGATCTCAAAGCTCTGAATGTCTTTATTTGAGCTCAGAATTTCCACATGGAATCCACCTGTCATTGCCCCCCTTCACCAGGGAGGCTTTGTGTGAACATCAAGGATGTGTACCCCCATGTCACCATCTTCCATGTCCATCAACATTTCCTACGTTTTGCTGTCGGGTCCCTACGCTACCATTTTGTGGCCCTACCCTTCAGCCTATCACCTGCACCTCAGGTGTTTATCAAGATGCTAGCCCCAATAGTAGCCTTGCTGCTGTCTCGTTAGATCCCCGTTATGGGATACTTAGACCTTCTGTGTAGGGAACGGTCAGTGTGGGCTCTGTCGGAAAATGTAGCTTTGACTGGCCAGATGTCACAGTAGTTCAGATGGATCCTGAACCTTCAGAAATTAGCAGTAACCTAACTCATGATTTGCAGAATCTGGACATAGTCCTGGAGTCCTGGACATCTCAAGCAAGGGTCTTTCTCCCACAGAGAAACTTCAGTCTCTCCGATCTCAGATTTGAGCTCTCTGTTCCAGGAGCATGATGGTAGCCTCCTTTTGAGGTAATCCCATTTGCCCAATTTTTTCTCCAGACCACTACATTGCAAAATTCTTTGGTGGTGGGACAAGTCAATAAAGTTCCTGGACAGACTGCTTTATTTCACATCGAGGAGTAGGTTGAAACTTGGTTGGTGGCTCAGAATCTAAGGAAATCTGTCCTTCCAACCTTTTTGAAGATCCTCAAAGTGGATGCCAGCCTACAAGTTAGGGAAGGCTGAGATTTGGCTATTGGAGGAGTCTCCGCTCCCAGTCAGCATCCTGGAGCCTTAGCCTTGGTCTTCCCCAGTGTGACTTGTCATGCAACTTGAGAGTTCAAAGTCACATGACAAGTTGCACCCCATGGAACTGTTCAAATCGGTGTGACTCAAGTTGCAGCGACTTTGAAAAATGTTCCTGCACTATTTTTGTGCAACTTCATTGCAACTTGCATTGACATCTGTTATATGAAGTCACGCAGAGCGTCAGCAAGCCGCAATGAAGTCGCACTGAATAGTCAGCTTTGAAGTTGTGCGCACTAGAGCGATTTCAAAGCCGCACTGGTGTGAACCAGGGCTTAGGCAATTTGGCGGCTTATGCAGCATTGGACCATCCTGATGGAGGGTCAACCAATCCAGATTCATTCAGAAAACACCATGGCAAGAGAGGTAGTTCACATCCCATTTAGAAGTTTTTCAGCAGCAAGGGAGATCGATCAAATCCTGTCCTGGGCAGAACTTCACATTTCAACCGTGTCAGCAGTGATTTCAGGGAGAAGGACCCCTAGCGGTGCATTGTTTCCATGTTCCACCATCTCTAGTTTCTTCAGACAGACCATCATCCAAGCTTAAGGACTCAAGGATTGGGTTCCTCCAATTCCTGCCAAGATGCACTCTGCTAGGTCTGTGAGGGTCTTCTGGGCTTTTCAGAATCAAGCAATCATGTCTCAGATTTGTAAGGCTGGCGGCTGGTCTACTGTTCACACGTTCCCTCGTTTCTACCAGGTGGATGTTTCAGTCCTCATCTGATGCCAGCTTTGAGAATAAGGTCCTTCAGATGGGTTTATGAGCTGTGGGCGGTCCCCAGTTCTCAGGTTTTTTTTGGACCTGTTAACTTTTTATTGGTTGCATTTCATGCGGTGTTGCCCACCCCCTCTGTTAGACTGCTTTTGGATGCCCAAAAGTCAAATACGTCTGTGTCCTCCAATGGTCTACAAAAACACTGTAAAATTCTTATCTTGTAGTCCATTGAGGGTCCCGGTCCTTCTGTGCTTATGACCATGCTCTTGCTCCAAAACATAGGCATGCCGATGCGAGGAAGGAGTTATAATGGGATGGCCTACAGATTTTTTGTTTGCCTCCTGTAGCCGGCAGTATAACCTGAAGGTGAAGGACTTCCTGTGTCCCTCAGACAGTGCTGGGACAAGGTCATCCAGTGCCCAAGGCAAAAGATTCCAAACTGCCTAGCCATGTGACAGAAGGAAGGTGTCCCCATCCCTACAGTAAACCACTGCACCCAGGGCTTCCTCCCCTCCCGCTTACCCCTTGTCTGGGCTCTGCCCTCAGGACTCCAAGAAAAGGATTTCATAGTGAGAACAAAAGTCCTGCTATACTATACAGAACCTCATACAGTGCTGCACCCATAATATACTATACAGGACTGGAGGTGCAGAGCAGTCCTGACATGCAAAGCCATCAGGCCGTATGAGCCAAATTGCCATTTCAGGACCTCTACAATAAACTGCAACAGTCCATACTCCGCTTTCCTCCCCCCAAGGAAAGACGATTGACAGGTCCCTCTCCTCTCTTTCCAGGTCTCCATCTAATCCTCCCAGTGCTAACGGTGGTGCTCCCTGTGAGGGGGACACACGGGACCCCATAGAGTGTTACACTCCATGTGCCAATGGTAGGTCGTGGGGATACCCCAAATTACAGATTGTGATTGCAATTGCTGACTGATGATGATGGTGGGGACTATGGGTGGCATTTCTCCTCGGGGTATGAGTGTATTTCTCCTCAGGGTATGGGTGGTATTTCTCCTCAGGGTATGGGTGGTATTTCTCCTCAGGGTATGGGTGATATTTCTCCTCAGGGTATGGGTGGTATTTCTCCTCAGGGTATGGGTGGTATTTCTCCTCGGGGTATGGGTGGTATTTCTCCTCGGGGTATGGGTGATATTTCTCCTCGGGGTATGGGTGGTATTTCTCCTCGGGGTATGGGGTATTTCTCTCGGGGTGGGGTATTTCTCCTCGGGGTATGGGGTAGTATTTCTCCTCGGGGTATGGGTGGTATTTCTCCTCGGGGTATGGGGTATCCTGTGGTATTTCTCCTCGGGGGGGTATGTGTGGTATTTCTCCTCGGGGTATGGGTGGTATTTCTCATCGGGGTATGGGTGGTATTTCTCCTCGGGGGGGTATGGGTGGTATTTCTTCTCGGGGGGGTATCGGGTATGGATGGTATTTTCTCCTCGGGGTATGGGTATTTATCCTCGGGGTATGGGTGGTATTTCTCCTCGGGGTATGGGGTGGTATTTCTCCTCGGGGTATGGGTGGTATTTCTCCTCGGGGTATGGGTGGGATGATGTTGGATACATTCCAAGTATAGAAATGTTGATCTTTCCTCTCTGATTTGAGGGTCTTGTGTGTTTGCAGATCTCCAATCTTCTGCTCCTCACACATTGGGGTCACCATAATGGTCTTCATATTTGTGTCTTCACCCTCTTCATCTCCTCTCTGGTTCCTCCTTCACTCCCTCTTCCTTTCTCCTCTTCTGTGTACTCCCCCATCTTTCATCTCCTACCTTGGGTCACCAGAGACGGACATATTCTGGAGTGATTGGACCCCGTGGTCGCCATGCTCTAGAACGTGCTTCTATGACGTGGAAAATATTGGGGTGCGGAGAAGATTCCGGCATTGTAACACCACGCAGTCCTCCTCTGGCCCTCCGTGTGTTGGGGAGTCTGTCCAGGAGGAGCCATGCGATACACCGCTGTGTCCTGGTAAGTACAGTACATGAGATGGGGGATGGGATGGTCTGTGAAGTCCAGGTCCAGCTCCTCCCACATTATACTTACCTCTCTGGAGGGGATATGTAACACTGATGCTCTGGCTCCCTCCAATACAGTTGTCGGCGGGTGGTCCTCCTGGACCTCTTGGACAGAGTGTACCGCCACCTGTGACTCTGGAATCCAGACCCGAAACCGCTCATGTTCTAACCCTGTGCCATTACATGGAGGCCACGACTGTCGGGGGCCACAGATCCAGACCAGGGAGTGTAACACACAGCCTTGCAAAGGTGAGTGATGCCAGGTGTCACTGGGACAAGGCCTTTTAGCCACCCACATGGAAAGGCCAAAGTACACCCCCCCTCCTCCCCATGAGCTGCCCCCCACTTTTTGCACCTCACTCCTGCAAGCACCCAAAGCAGCTGCCTCATCTACTACTCCTTGGCCTTGCCCTGGTTCATGGAGGCGTTTCCAGGGTCAGGCAGTATGAGCGTCCCTTTGTTGGGGTTTATGATGGATTTAGAAGATGGTTCTGGCTGCTGTCAGAATTCCAGTTACAATAATAATCTGGTTCTGTTTGTTGGGCCTCTTCTCCTCCTTCCTCCAGATCTCTGTCCACCCAATATGATCTATCAGACCGTGGAGGAGTGTCGCGGCTCCAGGGGGGTCTGTCCTCGGCTGTGCCTGGACCAGGCTGCCCAGGTAGAGTGTGCCTCCACCTGCTACGAGGGCTGCTACTGCCCTGAGGGGCTCTTTCTGCAGAACAACAGCTGTGTGTCGCAGACCGAATGTTCCTGTTACCACCGGGGGGCGCTCTACCAACCCGGGGAGAACGTGACGCTGGACGCCTGCAACAACTGGTAACCGTGACCTTCCTGTTGTGTTATAGATGTCATTGGTTACTCCCATGATCCTCCATCCTCAATGACCTCTTCTGTGTTTGCAGCACCTGTGTGTCCGGTGAGATGGTCTGCAGTGCAGCTCCATGTCCAGGTGAGGACTGTTTGATGGGACAGAATCTCCTTTTGGGTCAGTGGGTGGGGAGCACTACCAGGGGCGGACTGACAACTCATGGGGGCGCCGGGCAATAGGGAATCATGGGGCCCCTGTGTCCTTGCCCAAACTCAAAAAAGCCTGTGAAAAAGGTGCCAGGGGCATCTTATGGGGCCCCCTACTGACCCCGGGCCCTCGGGCAGTGCCCGAGTTTCCAAATGGTCAGTCCGCCCCTGAGCACTACAACCAGCATATCCTTCCCCTCCATGCTGTGGGTAATGAGATTGTGTCGTTCCCCACCAGAGGTGATGCCACTGACACGGTTCACATACTATATTGAGGGTGAAATGCGTCAAGGCGGAATTAGGTCTGGTGAGGAGGCGGAGTTAGGTCTGGTGAGGAGGCGGAGTTAGGTCTGGTGAGAAGGAAGGACACAACATCTGGGTTGACCTGCTAAGTGGCAATAAAGTTTGTTGCGGCTCGGCAAATAGAAAATAAATGTGGACCTGACCGATGCCCCCACATCGTACACCGTTCCTCACCCCCTTTGCCTTCATGTCTCAGTGGATTGTGGTTGGAGTGATTGGACCTCTTGGAGCTCCTGCAGCCGAACGTGTAATGTTGGCACCAGACGACGCTACCGATCGGGAACCAACCCAGCCGCCGCGTTCGGAGGTCGGGATTGTGAGGGGTCCGGTGTGGCCATTGAGTTCTGCAGTTTACAGCCCTGTAAAGGTGGGTCAGTGGTTGGTCCTTCGGACATGCCTATCCCTCAGCTTCTCCAGTAATGCTGGGATACAGATAATCTCTGCTTTCTTCTCAGGCTCTGCTGGGGACTGGGGACCCTGGTCAGAATGTTCTGTGGCCTGCGGCGGAGGATACCGGAACCGCAGCCGCGTCAGCGTCATTCTGCGCCGCATCGAATTCTCCACCTGTAACCTCCATCTGTGTTCTGGTAAGAAGATTGTATTGAAATCCGGGGTGTTGCGGGAGTTTCATCTATGAACAGTGGACAGTGGATCCCAGATCTGCTCTACTTTTGTGTAGAGCCTTGTTGCTCCTCTAGTTCTAAGCCCAATGGATTCTGGATCTGTTTCAGTTCTAAGTTCAATGGTTCTAGTTCTGAGTGGATCGCGGATCTGCTCTACTTTTGTGTAGACCCTTGATGCTCCTCTAGTTCTAAGCCCAATGGATTCTGGATCTGTTTCAGTTCTAAGTTCAATGGCTCTATGGATATTTTCTAGTTCTGAGTGGATCCCGGATCTGCTCTACTTTTTGTGTAGACCCTTGATGCTCCTAGTTCTAAGCCCAATGGATTCTGGATCTGTTTCAGTTCTAAGTTCAATGGTTCTAGTTCTGAGTGGATCGCGGATCTGCTCTACTTTTGTGTAGAGCCTTGATGCTCCTCTAGTTCTAAGCCCAATGGATTCTGGATCTGTTTCAGTTCTAAGTTCAATGGCTCTATGGATATTTTCTAGTTCTGAGTGGATCCCGGATCTGCTCTACTTTTGTGTAGACCCTTGATGCTCCTCTAGTTCTAAGCCCAATTGATTCTGGATCTCTTTCAGTTCTAAGTTCAATGGCTCTATGGATATTTTCTAGTTCTGAGTGGTCCCAGATCTGCTCTACTTTTGTGTAGACCCTTGATGCTCCTCTAGTTCTAAGCCCAATTGATTCTGGATCTCTTTCAGTTCTAAGTTCAATGGTTCTATGGATATTTTCTAGTTCTGAGTGATCCCAGATCTGCTGTATGTTTGTGTAGACCCTTGATACGCCTCTATTTCAATGGATTCTGGATCTGTTTCATTTCTAAGTTCAATGGTTCTGTGGATATTTTCTAGTTCTGAGTGGATCCCGGATCTGCTCTACTTTTGTGTAGACCCTTGATGCTCCTCTAGTTCTAAGCCCAATTGATTCTGGATCTGTTTCAGTTCTAAGTTCAATTGATCTATGAATATTTTCTAGTTCTGTTTAGAGTGGATCCCTGTATCTGTTGCTGTATTATATGCAGTTGATCCCGGATCTGCTCTACACTGATGTGCAGTTGATCCCTGAACCTTTTCTGGTTTCACATGGAGTAGATCCCTGGATCAGTCCTGACTCTGTGTGGAGTAGATATCTAGATCTGCTCTAGCTTTATGTGGTGTGGATCCCTGGATTTACTTATTCTAGTTTTATGCTGAGTGGATTCCCAGATCTATTTTAGTTTTTGTTGAAGTGGATCCTTGGTTCTCATTTTATCCTATGTGAAGTGGCTTGGTGATGTATGGTGGTGGTAAGTCCTGGTGTAGAAGAGTCATTCTGGGTCTTCTCATTGTCCTCCTTACCGGAGATGATCCCTGGACCTGTTCTAGATTGATGTGCAGTTTATCCCTGGATCATTTTTTGTTTTATGTTGAGTAGATCTCTGGATCAGTTCTAGCTCTGTGTGGAGCAGATCCTTAGGTGTCCTCTAGCTTTATGTGTCATGGAACCCTGGATTTGCTTATTCTAGTTCTAGGTTGTGTGGGTGCCGGGATCTGTTCTAGTTTTCTGTGAAGTGGATCCTTTGGATCTATTCATATCCTGTGTGGAGTGGCTTGGTATGGTGTTGTGTGTTGGGGTTGATATGTCTTGGTGTAGAAGAATCATTCTTGGTCTTCTCATTGTCCTCCTTACAGGAGAGAATCTCTGGACCTGTTCTAGATTGATGTGCAATTTATCACTGGATCAGTTCTAGCTCTGTGTGGAGATCTCTAGGCCTCCTCTAGCTTTATATGGAGTGGATCCCTGGATTTATTCTAGTTCTAGGTGGAGTGGATGCCGGGATCTATTCTAGTTTTCTGTGAAGTGAATGGGGTTGGTAAGTCCTGGTTTAGAAGGATCATTCTCGATCTTCTCACGATCCACCTTACAGGAGAGGATCCCGGGATCTGTCTGGATGGGAAGGTATGGAAGGAATGCAGTGATGGCCCCGCCTCCTGCGCTCATCTGGATGATGATGGAGACAACAAGACGTGCCAGCCAGGCTGCTACTGCCAGAGTGGGGAGCTCCTGCTGGTGAGTGTCATGGAGGGCCGGGGAGGGATTGTCCTTGGGATGGAGGTGATGGAACTTTCATTTCACCTCAGTCTGTACTACAAGGGGATTCCCCAACAGATCCCCTTCCTACAGATCCCCTTCCTACAGATCCCCTTCCTACAGATCTCCTTCCTACAGATCCCCTTCCTACAGATCCCCTTCCTACAGATCCCCTTCCTACAGATCCCCTTCCTACAGACCCCCTTCCTGCAGGTCTCCTTCCTGCAGACCCCCTTCCTACAGATCCCCTTCCTACAGATCCCCTTCCTACAGATCTCCTTCCTACAGATCCCCTTCCTACAGATCCCCTTCCTACAGATCCCCTTCCTACAGATCTCCTTCCTAAAGATCTCCTTCCTACAGATCCCCTTCCTACAGATCCCCTTCCTACAGATCCCCTTCCTACAGATCCCCTTCCTACAGATCCCCTTCCTACAGATCCCCTTCCTACAGATCTCCTTCCTACAGATCCCCTTCCTACAGATCCCCTTCCTACAGATCCCCTTCCTACAGATCCCCTTCCTACAGATCTCCTTCCTAAAGATCTCCTTCCTAAAGATCCCCTTCCCACAGATCCCCTTCCCACAGATCCCCTTCCCACAGATCCCCTTCCCACAGATCCCCTTCCCAGAGAGCCCCTTCCTACAGATCCCCTTCCTACAGATTCCCTTCCTACAGATCCCCTTCCTACAGATCCCCTTCCTACAGATCCCCTTCCTACAGATCCCCTTCCTACAGATCCCCTTCCTACAGATCTCCTTCCTACAGATCCCCTTCCTACAGATCCCCTTGATCCCCTTCCCCACAGATCCCCTTCCCAAGATCCCCTTCCCACAGATCCCCTTCCCACAGATCTCCTTGATCCCCTTTCTACAGATCCCCTTTAGATCCCCTTCCCACAGAACTTCCCACAATCCCCTTCCTACAGATCCCCTTCCTACAGATCTTCCTACAGATCTCCTTCCTACAGATCTCCTTTCTACAGATCTCCTTTCTACAGATCCCCTTCCTGCAGATCCCCTTCCTGCAGATCCCCTTCCCGCAGATCCCCTTCCCGCAGCCCGCAGATCCCCTTCCCGCAGATCCCCTTCCCGCAGATCCCCTTCCCGCAGATCCCCTTCCCGCAGATCTCCTTCCCGCAGATCTCCTTCCCGCAGATCCGCAGATCTCCTTCCCGCAGATTCCCTTCCCGCAGATCCCCTTCCCGCAGATCCCCTTCCCGCAGATCCCCTTCCCGCAGATCTCCTTTCTGCAGATCCCCTTCCCGCAGATCCCCTTTCCGCAGATCCCCTTCCCGCAGATCCCCTTCCCGCAGATCCCCTTTCCGCAGATCCCCTTCCCGCAGATCCCCTTCCCGCAGATCCCCTTCCCGCAGATCCCCTTCCCGCAGGTCTCCTTCCCGCAGATCCCCTTCCCGCAGATCCCCTTCCCACAGATCCCCTTCCTACAGATCTCCGGCAGGGATGCCCAAATCTGGCTGTAAGAGAACAGAAGTGCTTGTCATGATCAGTCCAGGGAACTCCAACTTCTTCCACTCCGTACATGAAACATGGAGAAGGGAGACGATGGGTGCTGGAACTATGCTGGGCCTGTTGGGTGCTGGAACTATGCTGGAACTGTTGGGTGGTGGGACTTTGCTGGGCCTGTTGGGTGTGGACTTTGCTGGGCCTGTTGGGTGCTGGGAACTTTGCTTGGGCCTGGGTGGGTGGGACTATGCTGGGACTGTTGGGTGCGGGTGGTGGGACTGTCGGGTGGTGGGACTATGCTGGGCCTGTTGGGTGGTGGGACTTTGCTGGGTTTGGGTGGGACTTTGCTGGAACTTGGATGCTGGACTTTGCTTTGGGTGGTGGGACTATGCTGGGACTGTTGCTGGGACTGTTGGGCTGTCGGGTGGTGGGAACTATGCTGGGCCTGTTGGGTGGTGGGACTTTGCTGGGACTGTTGGGTAGTGGACTTTGCTGGGACTGTTGGGTGTGGAACTTTGCTGGGCCTGTTTGGGGTGGAACTTTGCTGGGACTGTTGGGTGCTGGGACTTTGCTGGGACTGTTGGGTGTGGAACTTTGCTGGGCCTGTTGGGTGCTGGAACTTTGCTGGGCCTGTTGGGTGCTGGAACTTTGCTGGGACTGTTGGGTGTGGGACTTTGCTGGGCCTGTTGGGTGCTGGAACTTTGCTTGGCCTGTTGGGTGGTGGGACTTTGCTGGGCCTGTTGGGTGCTGGAACTTTGCTTGGCCTGTTTTGGGTGCTGGAACTGTTGGGTTGGGCCTGGGACTGCTGGGCCTGTTGGTGTGGAACTTTGCTGGGCCTGTTGGGTAGTGGAACTTTGCTGGGCCTGTTGGGTGCTGGAACTTTGCTGGGCCTGTTGGGTGGTGGGAATTTGCATGAGACTGGTGATATGGTCTAGTGACACCCCTGGTCCCTGCACCCGGGGACAAGGACATCTATCACTCTGCCAATGCACCAACCTTTCCAACCCTCACAATGAGGGTATAATATGCGGCCAATAGGGAGGACATATACCGAGCCGTGTGTGACTGTCCCTCTTCTCCTACAGAACAACCACTGTGTCCCCCCATGGCAGTGTCCCTGCACTGAGAATGGAGTCTTCTATCAACCTGGAGAGACCGTGCTGAGGGACTGTAATAACTGGTGGGTGTTCTCCAGGGGTGTATAATGGGGTGTAGATGGGTGTTCTCCTGGGTGTAATAATGGGGTGTAATAATAGGGTGTTCTGGGGTGTAATGGGGTGTAGGCGGGTGTTCTCCAGGGGTGTAATAATGGGGTGTAGGCGGGGCGTTCTCCAGGGGTGTAATAATGGGGTGTAGGGTTCTCCAGGGGGTGTAATAATAATGGGGTGTAGATGGGTGTTCTCCAGGGGTGTGTAGGCGGGCGTTCTCCAGGGGTGTAATAATGGGGCGTAGGCGAATGTTCTCCAGGGGTGTAATAATGGGGTGCAGTAGGGTGTTCTCCAGGGGTGTATACGGGGTGTAGGCGGGCGTTCTCCAGGGGTGTAATAACAGGGGTGTAATAATGGGGGTGTAGGGGCAGGGGGCGTTCTCCAGGGGTGTAATAATGGGGTGTAGTAGGGGGTCCAGGGGTAAGGCGGGCGTTCTCCAGGGGTGTAATAATGTAGGCGGGTGTTCTCCAGGGTGTAATTGGGGTGTAGGCGGGGGGTGTAGGCGGGTGTTCTCCAGGGGTGTAATAATGGGGTGTAGGCGGGTGTTCTCCAGTACTCAGTAGCGCCCCCTGGCGTACATCCAATGTTTGCTGTGTCCCTCCTGCAGCTCCTGCCTCTCTGGACGGATCACGGATTGCTCGCAGCTCCCCTGTGGCGGTGGGTATCAGTCGTTCCTCTGTGTCACCATTTTGGGTCGGGTGTCACCTCTGTTTAGATTCGGGTGGTAATATTCCTCTCTTGCAGCTGTGGATGGGAAGTGGTCGGACTGGACGCCGTGGAGCGAGTGTTCAGCAACGTGCGGGGGAGGATTCCAGAACCGGTACCGATTCTGCACCGACCCCCCTCCCTCCGGAACCGGCCGACCCTGTGAAGGTCCTGAGCGGGAGGAGCGGCCCTGTGACCCGGAGCCATGTGAGGGTGAGGAGATCCAGCCATCTACTACCATGAATCCCCGTGTGGTGGAGGTACTCTGGCCTGATAGGAGGGTAGAGGGACTGCCCTCTATCCTCAGCATGCGGTATTCTGTTCTACTAAGCCCCGCCCCCTTTCCCCGCGGGGTGCTGGGCCATTCATAGAGGACCTTCGGAGGACGGCCATTCCTGGAAGGGGTGATGGGACGTCATACATGGCAGGATTATGGCTTCCATGTTTGTGCTTTCCATGCGTTGATATAGGTGGTGGATCACACCGCGCAGCGCCCCCTAGGGAGCTCACGGGGAATTCACAGCGAGCCCAATGAGGACTAGTGTGGTCAGTTACATACATACATACATACATACATACATAGTTACACAGTTACATACTGTGACGGGAGTGACTTTTAGAGGTGGGGGGACCGCTTGGTCAGCTCATGTCCCCCTCATTATGTTTAACCCCCCCATGCCTGTTAAGGGGTACAGGGTGTGAATGTGAATGTCCCAGTATTGTGTATAGTGTGGGTTCCTTTGTCCCTGCCATGTGCTCCCCTCCATGGTGCTGTGTCTTCCTGTCCAGCCAACTATTATGGGATGTACTGTTTGTGTATTGGTGTGGGGGTTGGTCAATGTCCTTTACTGCATGGCTGCATCCCATTGTTCTGTGTCTGGTTGGATGGGGCGGGCTGATGATGTGTTTCCTGTCCCTGGTTGTCTTTCCCCGCCCTCTGTATAAAACATGTTGTTTTGTGTACAATAATGGTAGTTGGCTTCCTGTATTATGAAGAGCCGGGTGCTGTCTATTTCCTGAGGGATTTCAGGGTGTGGTCCGTGGATGGTGTTCGGACAGGGGAAGTTGTGCTATAACGGAAAAACTCAGTGCGGTCTGGGTTCCGGTTCTGTTACACATACATACATAGTTACACAGTTACATACATACATACATACACATACATACATACATACATAGTTACATACATAGTTACATACATACATAGTTACATACATACATACGTAGTTACATACATACATAGTTACACAGTTAGATACATACATACATAGTTACACAGTTACATACATACATACATACATACATACATAGTTACACAGTTAGATACATACATACATACATACATACATACACAGTTACATACATACATACATAGTTACACAGTTACATACATACATACATACATACATAGTTACATACATACATAGTTACATACATACATACATAGTTACATACATACATACATAGTTACACAGTTAGATACATACATACATAGTTACACAGTTACATACATACATACATACATACATAGTTACACAGTTACATACATACATAGTTACATACATACATACATACATAGTTACACAGTTATATACATACATACATAGTTACATTACATACATACATACATACACATACATAGTTACATACATACATACATACATACATACATAGTTACATACATACATACATACATACATAGTTACACAGTTACATACATACATACATAGTTACATACATACATACATAGTTACATACATACATACATACACAGTTACATACATACTTACATACATAGTTACATACATACAGTTACACAGTTACATACATACATACATAGTTACATAGTTACATACATACTTACATAGTTACATACATACATAGTTACATAGTTACATACATACATACATACATAGTTACACATTTACATACATACATACATAGTTACACAGTTACATACATACATACATACATACATACATAGTTTACATACATACATACATAGTTACACAGTTACATACATAGTTACATACATACATACATACATACATACATACATAGTTACATACATACATACATAGTTACACAGTTACATACATAGTTACATACATACATACATACATACATACATACATACACATACATACATACATAGTTACACAGTTACATACATACATAGTTACATACATACATACATAGTTACATACATACATAGTTACACAGTTACATACATCTGCTCCTGCAGGGGAAACATTCCTCCCTGATCCCCTGAGAGGCAATCGGATATTCCCGGGATCAATAATCGGATATTCCCGGGATCAATAATCGGATATTCCCGGGATCAATAATCGGATATTCCCGGGATCAATAATCGGATATTCCATGGATCAGTAATCGGATATTCCCGGGATCAATAATCGGATATTCCCGGGATCAATAATCGGATATTCCCGGGATCAATAATCGGATATTCCCGGGATCAATAATCGGATATTCCCTGGGATCAATAATCGGATATTCCCGGGATCAGTAATCGGATATTCCCTGGATCAATAATCGGATATTCCCGGGGATCAATAATCGGATATTCCCTGGGATCAATAATCGGATATTCCCGGGATCAATAATCGGATATTCCCGGGACGGGATCAATAATCGGATATTCCCTGGATCAATAATCGGATATTCCCTGGATCACCTTTCCCAATATATCCGTTATATTCCCAAGGAATCATAATCCTACAGCATTCCCGGGATCAACAATCGGATATTACATCAATCATCTGTAAGTGTCCCCGGTGATTCAAGGGGAATCGGATATTCCCTGGATCAATAATCGGATATGTGATCCCCTGGATCAATAATCGGATATTCCCGGGATCAATAATCGGATATTCCCCCCGGTATAATGTATCTATGATCCCCTGGTTACTATCAATAATCGGATATTCCCCGGATCAATATCGGATATTCCCTAGATCAATAATCGGATATTCCCCCGGATCAATAATCGGATATTCCCGGGATCAATAATCGGATATTCCCGGGATCAAAATAATCGGTTATATTCCCTGGATCAATAATCGGATATTCCCGGGATCAAATAATCGGATATCCCCGGGATCAGTATAATCGGATATTCCCGGGATCAATAATCGGATATTCCCGGGATCAATAATCGGATATTCCCTGGATCAATAATCGTATATCCCGGGATCAACAATGTATATTCCCCGGATCAATAATCGGATATTCCCGGGATCAATAATCGGATATTCCCGGGATCAATAATCGGATATTCCCTGGATCAATATTCGGATATTCCCGGGATCAATAATCGGATATTCCCGGGATCAATAATCGGATATTCCCTGGATCAATAATCGGATATTCCCGGGATCAATAATCGGATATTCCCCTGGATCAATAATCGGATATTCCCTGGATCAATAATCGGATATTCCTGGATCAATATAATCGGATCCCGGGATCAATATAATCGGTTATTCCCGGGATCACCTTTCCCTATAAATTATTATATCCAGTTATATTCTGTGTATCCAAGAAAGGATCCAGGACTTTCCTACAGCAACCCACTGAGCTGGCCACACCCACCTCACCTCACCATTCTGGAGGGAGTCTATTCCACATTCTCTCAGCTCTTACTGTGTAGTGTGTAATTTTTGTGTCGATTCCAATGGAACAAATTCTAACATAAAACAAGACATTTTTATATGTGATCCCCTAGTTACTATGTAACAATGTATCTATGCTCCCTTAGTTTACTATCCCCTGGTTACTATGTAACAATGTATCTATGATCCCCCGGTTAGTATGTATCTATGCTCCCCCGGTTACTATGTAACAATGTATCTATGCTGCGATCCCCCGGTTACTATGTATCTATGATCCCCCGGTTACTATGTATGTATGATCTATGGCCCCCGGTTACTATGTATGTATGGATCCCCCGGTTACTATGTATCTATGATCCCCCGGTTTTATGCAAACAATGTATCTATGATCCCCCCGGTTACTTTGTATCTATGATCCCCCGGTTACTATGTATCTATGATCCCCCCCGTTTACTATGTATCTATGATCCCCCGGTTACTATATATCTATGATCCCCCGGTTACTATTATGCAACAATGTATCTATGATCCCCCCCCAAATGCAACAATGTATCTATGATCCCCCGGTTACTATGTATCTATGCTCCCCCGGTTACTATGTAACAATGTATCTATGATCCCCCGGTTACTATGTATCTATGCTCCCCCGGTTACTATGTAACAATGTATCTATGCTCCCCCCCCTTCTTTACTATGTATCTATGCTCCCCCGGTTACTATGTAACAATGTATCTATGATCCCCCCCGGTTACTATGTATCTATGATCCCCTGGTTACTATGTAACAATGTATCTATGCTCCCCCGGTTACTATGTATCTATGCTCCCCCGGTTTACTATGTAACAATGTATCTATGATCCCCCGGTTACTATGTATCTATGATCCCCTGGTTACTATGTAACAATGTATCTATGCTCCCCCGGTTACTATGTATCTATGCTCCCCCGGTTACTATGTAACAATGTATCTATGCTCCCCCGGTTACTATGTATCTATGCTCCCCCGGTTACTATGTAACAAATGTATCTATGCTCCCCTAGTGATGGTGGATTTCCCCTCCCGGGCTCTCATGGCTCCTCCCATCTCATCTATTATAGAAAGCGGGGATTGGAGCGCGTGGAGCGGATGGACGGACTGTACCAAGACCTGTGGAGAGGGGGTGAGATCTCGCAGCCGCTTGTGTAATGACCCCGCCCCATTGGGGGGCGGAGACTACTGCGAAGGCCGGAGCGCAGAGGTGGAGCCCTGCCAGATTCCGCCATGCCCGGGTGAGCGATCGTCCCGGGACGATGTGTTCGGTATATTATGGTGTCAGCTTTCCATTAGATACACGGGAGGAGCCATGTACGGTCATGTGTGTGTTCCTGGATCATACTTTATTCTACATGAATGTTACATGTCTGACATTGTCCGCTCCGGGAAGAGTTCATCCCGAACATACTGAACATTCCAATGGTACAGTGTGGGAGGAGGGGCAAATGATTGGGGGCGGGGGTGGTTTAGATCCCATGTTCCTCTCATTGGACACTAAACTGTGCAGCTGTACAACAGTGGCTTAACTAGAACCCTCAGGGCCCCGGTGCAAGTAACTATGAAGGGCCCCCCTGACCCCCAGATGAGGCCCTTCCCTTCGAGCCCGGTGGGGGAACACCAGGGACTAGTTGCAAGTGCGACCTTTGTGACCCCGGTTCACACTGGAGTCAGTAGTTGTTTTGTTATTTTTTTCATTATTTTTTACCTTTTTGGGGTTTTTTAGGATCCCTGTTGGGGGGCTTAGGTGAGATAATAGGGGTCTAAACAGGAAGGAAGAAGGGAAAGAAGGTGAAGGAAAGAAAAAAGAGAAACGAATGGAAGGAATGAACTATCAAGGGCCCCCCTGACCCCCAGACGAGGCCCTTCCCTTCGAGCCCAGTGGCGGAACACCAGAAACCGGTTGCAAGTAGTTCGTGATCCCAGTAGTTCCATCACTGGTGTCAGTAGTTGTTTTGTTAATTTTTTATCATTTTTTCCCATTTTTTTTTTTTTTTTAGATGCCCTGTTGGGGGGGCTTAGGTGAGATAATAGGGGTCTAAACAGGAAGGAAGAAGGGAAAGAGGGAAGGAAAGAGAAAAGAAAAGAAAAAAAGAGAAACGAATGGAAGGAATGAACTATCAAGGGCCCCCCTGACCCCCAGACTAAGCCCTTCCCTTCCAGCCCAGTGGGGGAACACCAGGGACCAGTTGCGAGTGCGACCCTTGTGATTCTGGTAGTTCCACCACTGGTGTCATAGTTGTTTTGTTATTTTTTTCATTATTTTTTACCGTTTCGGGTTTTTTTTAGATGCCCTGTTGGGGGGGCTTAGGTGAGATATTAGGGGTCTAAACAGGAAGGAAGAAGGGAAAGAGGGAAGGAAAGAAAAAAGAAAAAAAAAAAGAGAAAAAGAAAAAGAATGGAAGGAATGAAGGAATGAACTATGAAGGGCTCCCCTGACACCCAGACGAGGCCCTTCATTTGAGCCCAGTGGCGAAACACAAGGGACTGGTTGCGAGTGAAACCTTTGTGACCCTGGTAGTTCCACCACTGGTGTCAGTAGTTGTTTTGTTATTTTTTTACCATTTTTTTTTTTTTTAGGAGCCCTGTTGGGGGGCTTAGGTGAGATATTAGGGGTCTAAACAGGAAGGAAGAAGGGAAAGAGGGAAGGAAAGAAAAAAGAAAAGAACAAAAAAAAAGAGAAAGGAAAAAAAAAAAGAGAGAAAAGAATGAAGGAATGAACTATGAAGGGCCCCCCTGACCCCCAGACCAGGCCCTTCCCTTCGAGCCCAGTGGGAGAACACCAGGGAGCGGTTGTGAGTGCGACCTTTGTGACCCCGGTAGTTCCACCACTGGTGTCAGTAGTTTTTTTTATTATTTTTTTTCATTATTTTTTTTCCATCTTCTCTTCCAGTGGTCAACTGTTCATCCATCGCAGACACCACATACAGCAGCTGTGGCCCGGCATGCCCAAGGTCATGTGATGACATCACGGTACGTCAGGTGACTTGTTCTTTGCTGATTGGCTGAGTATTTCTAATGATATGATCGTTGCTGAGAGCCTCCATCTTCCCCCAGCATTGTACTGAATCCTGCCAGCCGGGCTGTTATTGCCCCCCGGGGAAGGTCCTGGCGGAGAACGGCACAACCTGTGTGGCTCTAGAAGAATGCACCTGTCTGGACATCCTAACAGGAGGGAGGCGTCTTCCTGGTGAAGCCGTCCCCCGAGGAGATGGATGTAATAACTGGTAAGGCCCTGTTTAATGTTCCTCTACAGTCCCTATCAGACCCCCCCCCCCCCCCCCCCCCAACTCATCATCATCATGGTCTTCTCTTCCCAGCACCTGTGTGAATGGAACCATGGAGTGCACCAGTGTCACCTGTGCAGGTGAGTAGAGGTTCTGCAGGGGTGGGACAAGACATCTGTTGTCCTGACATTAGTAGGGTCTTAGTAGATGATGACCAAGACGTAAGGTCAAGACTGATGGACCAATCTGAAGACTAGACTGGGACTACAGCCCGGGACTATGCAAAGACCAAGGCTGGTCAGTCGAGGGTATTCATAGTGTACTTCCCAGAGCTGAGCCCTGATGGAGGGGGGGGGGGGTGAGGATGGGGTTCAGGTGCCCATAGTCATTGTATGTTGGTCAGATGATCCAAGCATGACTGAATGACATTGGCGTAGTGAGTGTTTAGTGATTGGACAGACAAGGCTTTTACTGCCACCACTCTGGTTGGCAAAGTCTTCAAAGCTTTCCAATCGGTTTATCGGGCAGAGGCCAAGTACACGCATGGACCCCTAAAGTGCCTTGGCCTCCTGAAGCACATCCGGAACCATTTCATAGATAACATGGAGATTGAAAACAAGAACATTGAACTTAATAAGACTCAATGATCTGCTCCCCTCTCTTCTTGCTGACAATGTCCTCACCCGAGGTCCATCTCCTCATGGAGGACAATGCTCCTGCACGGTGTATTGCAGGCTGACACATTTACGTGATGGACGCCCTTCCTCAAAGCCCAGAATGGGGATTTCTTCTGGAAACCATCCAGCCTGCAACATAGGAGCGGTGGCATTATCCTCCATGAGAACAGGAAGCAATTTGATGGACTTGGATGAGGACATTGTGAGTAAGAAGAGAAGGAGGGAGTCATTGCCAGGGCAAAGCCCCATTCTGAGGTTCTGAGGAAGGGGATTCATCCTGTAAATGTGACAACCTACATCATGTTCAGGAGTAGTGGCATTATCCTTCCATGAGAAGAGGAAGCAATTTGATGGACTTTGAATGAGGACATTGTGAGTAAGAAGAGAAGGGAGTCATTTCCAGGGCAAATCCCCATTATGAGGTTCTGAGGAAGGGGATTCATCCTGTAAATGTGGCAACCTACATCATGTTCAGGAGTAGTGGCATTATCCTCCACGAGAAGAGGAAGCAATTTGATGGACTTTGGATGAGGACATTGTGAGTATGAAGAGAAGAGGGAGTCATTTCCAGGGCAAATCTTTGGATGAGGACATTGTGAGTAAGAAGAGGAGGGAGTCATTTGACCATTTTGAGGTTCTGAGGAAGGGGATTCATCCTGTAAATGTGGCAACCTACATCATGTTCAGGAGTAGTGGCATTATCCTCCATGAGAAGAGGAAGCAATTTGATGGACTTTGGATGAGGACATTGTGAGGATGAAGAGAAGGGAGTCATTTCCAGGGCAAATCCCCATTTTGAGGTTCTGGGAAGGGGATTCATCCTGTAAATGTGGCAACCTACATCATGTTCAGGAGTAGTGGCATTATCCTCCATGAGAAGAGGAAGCAATTTGAGGGACTTTGGATGAGGACATTGTGAGTATGAAGAGAAGGAGTCATTGCCAGGGCAAATCAATGAGGTTCTGAGGAACGGGGTTCATCTGTAAATGTGGCAATCCTTACATCATGTTCAGGAGTAGTGGCATTATCCTCCATGAGAAGAGGAAGCAATTTGATGGACTTTGGATGAGGACATTGTGAGTATGAAGAGAAGGGAGCAGACCAATGATTCAATTCTAAGATGAATCCCCATTGATATTCTGAGAAGGAGCATTCTTCTGTAAATGTGATATCCTATAACATGATGCAGGAGCAGTGTCATTATCCTCCATAAGGAAAGGAAGCAATATGATGAACCTTGAGCGAGGACATTGTGAGTATAGAGATAGGAGCAGACCAAAGAGTCATTTCCAGGACAAATCCCCGTTCTGAGGTTCTGAGGAAGGGCATTTGTCCTGTAAATGTGGCAATCTACGACATGATGCAGGAGCAGTGGCATTGTTCTCCAAGAGGAGAGGAAGCAATTTGATGGACCTTGGATGGAACATAGTGCGTATGAAGAGTCAGGAGAAGACCAAAGGAGTCATTTCCAGGACAAATCCCCGTTCTGAGGTTCTGAGGAAGGGCATTTGTCCTGTAAATGTGGCAACCTACAACACGATGCAAGAGCAGTGGCATTGTCCTCCAAGAGGAGAGGAAGCAGTTTGATAGACCTTGAATGAGGACAGTGTCAGCAAAAAAGAGGGGAACAGACTGAAGACTTGGTTCCAGAACAAATCCCTATTGTGGGGTTCTGAGTTCTGAGGGGGTTCATCCTGTAAGATGTGTTCACCTATGACACATGCTGAAGAGCAAGGCATGGTCCTCAGGGATAGACCTTGAATGAAGACATTGTGTGCAAGAAGAGAGGGAATTAAACTGGTGGCTTGGTTCCAGGACCAATCCCTATTGTGAGATGTTAATGAAGAAGATTCATCCCGTTATTGTGGCATCCTACAACATGCTACAGGAGCAGTGGCATTGTCCACCATGTGGAAGCAATTAGATGGACCTACGATGAGGACATTTTGAGCAACAAGAGAGGGGGACAGACTGATGACTTGGTTCCAGGACCAATCCCCATGCTGAGGCTCTGAGGAAGGAGATTTGTCCTATAATTGTGTCAGCCTACAACGTACGCTGCAGGAGCATTGGTATTGTCCACAAAGAATAGAGGAAAGGATGTGATGGACCTTAGGTGAGGACATTGTGTGCAAGAAGAGAGGGGAACAGACTGATGACTCGGTTCCAGGACCAGTCCCTATTCTGAGCTTTTAAGGAAGGGGATTCTTCCCATTATTGTGGTATCTTACAAAATGCTCCGGGAGCAGAGGAATTGTCCTCCATGAGGAGAGGAAGCAATTTAAGGGACTTGGATGAGAACATTATGATCAAGAAGAGAGGGGAACAGACTGATGACTCGGTTCCAGGTCAAATCCCTATTCTGGAGTTCTGAGGAAGGAGGTTCATCCTGTAAACCTGTCAGTCTACAACACACTCTGCAGGAGTAGTGGCACTGTCCTTGAAGAGGTGAGGAAGGGATCTGATGGACCTTAGGTGAGGACATTATGAGTAACAAGAGAGAGGAGCAGAGTGATGACTCGGTTCTAGGACAAATCCCCATTCTGAGGCTCTGTGGAAGGAGATTTGTCCTATAATTGTGTCAGCCTACAACACACTCTGCAGGAGCGTTGGTATTGTCCACAAAGAATAGAGGAACGGATGTGATGGACCTTAGGTGAGGACATTATGAGCAACATGAGAGAGGAGCAGAGTGATGACTCGGTTCTAGGACAAATCCCCATTCTGAGGCTCTGAGGAAGGAGATTCATCCTGTAAACCTGTCAGTCTACAACACACTCTGCAAGAGTAGTGGCACTGTCCTTGAAGAGGTGAGGAAGGGATCTGATGGACCTTAGGTGAGGACATTATGAGTAACAAGAGAGAGGAGCAGAGTGATGACTCGGTTCTAGGACAAATCCCCATTCTGAGGCTCTGTGGAAGGAGATTTGTCCTATAATTGTGTCAGCCTACAACACACTCTGCAGGAGCGTTGGTATTGTCCACAAAGAATGAGGAACGGATGTGATGGACCTTAGGTGAGGACATTATGAGCAACATGAGAGAGGAGCAGAGTGATGACTCGGTTCTAGGACAAATCCCCATTCTGAGGCTCTGAGGAAGGAGATTCATCCTGTAAACCTGTCAGTCTACAACACACTCTGCAAGAGTAGTGGCACTGTCCTTGAAGAGGTGAGGAAGGGATCTGATGGACCTTAGGTGAGGACATTATGAGTAACAAGAGAGAGGAGCAGAGTGATGACTCGGTTCTAGGACAAATCCCCATTCTGAGGCTCTGTGGAAGGAGATTTGTCCTATAATTGTGTCAGCCCACAACACACTCTGCAGGAGCATTGGTATTGTCCACAAAGAATAGAGGAACGGATGTGATGGACCTTAGGTGAGGACATTATGAGCAACATGAGAGAGGAACAGAGTGATGACTCAGTTCCAGGACCAATCCCTGTTCTGAAGCTCTGAGGAAGGTGCCAACCTACAACACACTCTGCAGGAGCAGTGGCATTGTCTACAACGAGGACGAGAAGAAGACGCGATCTGAGGTACCTTGGGTGAGGACGGTGTCAGGAAGAAGAATTTTCAGTCTCCTCTATGAAAAGGTTCCTTTTGGTGTTTCCACGTAAGTTTCAGCTTCGTCACCCGAGTCAAATCCTCTAACTGCTGGCCTTAGTGAAGACCTGAGGACCTGATCTAGCAGATCTGAGGACTGTGGAAGAGTCACACGGTCCTGGACAAGACTGGCATCCTTTAGACATGTCTGGGCTGTGAGGATATCTGTGTTTAGTTGGACAATCATGTGACCATAGACTAAGCATTCATCATTGGCTGGACTGGCTGATGGTCACTTTATGGGGGTCCTTAGGCTAGGTATGGTCAGAGGTGGACAATTTGAACTTTGTGAAGACCCCTGTAGTGGTCAGATGTTGTACCGTCTGCTCTCTTTTCTTGTGTTGTCAGTGGCTGGAGGCTGGTGTGATTGGTCAGACTGGACCCCGTGTTCTAGGACGTGTGGTACAGAGATGGTGACCAGGTACCGGAGCTGTGCCTGTCCTAAACCGCTTGGTGGAGGAGAGCACTGTGGTGGGGTGCAGCAGTATTTTGGTGATACGGGAGTGCAGCTGGAGAGGAAGGAGTGCCCCTCACCTTCTTTTTGCCCAGGTAAGGAATAGAGCACGTATGTACCGCAACTGCCTCACACGTGACACGCGTGTCCGTAACGTCATCTTTCTTTTCTCCTCAGTGAACGGCCAGTGGAGCCCCTGGGGTCCCTGGTCAGAGTGTGACACCTGCTCTGTGGACTCTGTGAGGACTAGACAGTGCAGTAACCCCCCTGTGAGGTTTGGGGGCGCTCCATGTGAAGGAGAGTCCCGGCAGAGCAGAAATTGTCACCCCAACATCACACAGTGCTCAGGTAATGGGGTGCAGGTGGTTATAGTATAGACCTGGGGTCTCCAAACTGGGACTTGGGGGCCCGATATGGCACTTTGCCGGCCTTCATCTGGCCCTTGGAGTGCTATTTCTCCTACTGATACCAACATTGGGCAGGATTTCCCACCGACACCAATGATGGGGCACTATTCCTCCGAGTGACACCAATGATGGGGCACTATTCCTCCCACTGACACACCAATGATGGGACACTATTCCCCTGACCCAATGATGGGACACCAATGATGGGGCACTATTCCTCCCACTGACACCAATGATGGGGACACTGATGGGACACTATTCCTCCCACTGACACCAATGATGGGGCACTATTCCTCCCACTGACACCAATGATGGGACACTATTCCTCCCACTGACACCAATGATGGGGCACTATTCCTCCCACTGACACCAATGATGGGACACTATTCCCCACTGACACATGGGGCACAATGATGGGGCACACTATTCCTCCCACTGACACCAATGATGGGGCACTATTCCTCCCACTGACACCAATGACGGGGCACTATTCCTCCACTGACCAATGACGGGGCCTATTCCTCCCACTGATGACGGGGCACTATTCCTCCCACTGACACCAATGACGGGGCACTATTCCTCCCACTGACACCAATGACGGGGCACTATTCCTCCCACTGACACCAATGATGGGGGCACTATTCCTCCCACTGACACCAATGTGGGGCACTATTCCTCCCACTGACACCAATGACGGGGCGCTATTCCTGGGGCACTATTCCTCCCACTGACACCAATGACGGGGCGCTATTCCTCCCACTGACACCAATGACGGGGCGCTATTCCTCCCACTGACACCAATGACGGGGCGCTATTCCTCCCACTGACACCAATGACGGGGCGCCATTCCTCCCACTGACACCAATGACGGGGCGCCTCCCACTGACAATGACGGGGCGCCATTCCTCCCCACTGACACCAATGACGGGGCGCCATTCCTCCCACTGACACTGACACCAATGACGGGCACCATTCCTCCCACTGACACCAATGACGGGGCGCCATTCCTCCCCACTGACACCAATGACACCATTCCTTCCACTGACACCAATGACGGGGCACTATTCCTCCCACTGACACCAATGACGGGACACCAATCCTCCCACTGACACCAATGACGGGACACCATTCCTTCCACTGACACCAATGACCATTCCTCCCACTGACACCAATGACGGGACACATCCTCCCAATCCTCCCACTGACACCAATGACGGGGCATTCCTGACGGGACACCAATGACGGGACACCAATTCCTCCCGCTGACACCAATGACGGGGCACCATTCCTCCCGCTGACACCAATGACGGGGCGCCATTCCTCCCCGCTGACACCAATGACGGGGCGCCATTCCTCCCGCTGACACCAATGCCATTCCTCCCGGGACACCAATTCCATTCCTCCCGCTGACAGCAATGACGGGGCGCCATTCCTCCCGCTGACACCAATGACGGGGCGCCATTCCTCCCGCTGACAGCAATGACGGGGCGCCATTCCTCCCGCTGACACCAATGACGGGGCACCATTCCTCCCGCTGACACCAATGATGGGGCGCCATTCCTCCCGCTGACAGCAGTGACGGGGCGCCATTCCTCCCACTGACACCAATGACGGGGCACCATTCCTCCCACTGACACCAATGACGGGGCGCCATTCCTCCCACTGACACCAATGACGGGGCGCCATTCCTCCCACTGACACCAATGACGGGGCACCATTCCTCCCACTGACACCAATGACGGGGCACCATTCCTCCCACTGACACCAATGACGGGGCACCATTCCTCCCAATGACACCAATGACGGGGCACTATTCCTCCCACTGACACCAATGATGGGGCACTATTCCTCCCAATGACACCAATGATGGGGCACTATTCCTCCCACTGACACCAATGATGGGGCACTATTCCTCCCAATGACACCAATGATGGGGCACTATTCCTCCCACTGTAACTATTTGTTCGTCTTGCAGAATGTGATGGCGGTCTGGTAGACTTTCCGTGTGGTAAGCCGTGTCCTCGCTCCTGTGATGATCTCCATGGAGACGCCGTGTGCCTGGAGAGTGCGGAGTGTCAGCCCTCATGTGGGTGTCCTGAAGGTCAGCTGATGCAGGATGGGGCGTGCATGGAGTCAAGTGAATGCCGGTGCAAGTACCAGAACCGATCGCCAGGTGGGTGACCAGAGCAACGATCGATAATACGGTGTCAGTCATGTGTGTGTACACTAAGGGGATTGCCAAACATGGACAACCTCCTATCATTGCTACCACCAATACTGGGGGACCCCCAATACCCAACCACTGCTACCACCAATACTGTGGGACCCCCAATACCCACTCACTGCTACCACCAATACTGTGGGACCCCCAATACCCAACCACTGCTACCAACAATACTGGGGGACCCCCAACACCCAACCACTGCTACCACCAATACTGGGGGACCCCCAATACCCAACCACTGCTACCACCAATACTGGGGGACCCCCAATACCCAACCACTGCTACCACCAATACTGGGGGACCCCCAATACCAAACCACTGCTACCACCAATACTGGGGGGCCCCCAATACCCACTCACTGCTACCACCAATACTGGGGAACCCCCAATACCCACTCACTGCTACCACCAATACTGGGGGACCCCCAATACCCACTCACTGCTATCACCAATACTGGGGGACCCCCAACACCCAACCACTGCTACCACCACCAATACTGGGGGACCCCCAACACCCAACCACTGCTACCACCAATACTGTGGGACCCCCCAATACCCAACCACTGCTACCAACAATACTGGGGGACCCCCAACACCCAACCACTGCTACCACCAATACTGGGGGACCCCCAATACCCAACCACTGCTACCACCAATACTGGGGGACCCCCAATACCAAACCACTGCTACCACCAATACTGGGGGGCCCCCAATACCCACTCACTGCTACCACCAATACTGGGGAACCCCCAATACCCACTCACTGCTACCACCAATACTGGGGGACCCCCAATACCCACTCACTGCTATCACCAATACTGGGGGACCCCCAACACCCAACCACTGCTACCACCAATACCCACTCACTGCTACCACCATACCCACTCACTGCTACCACCAATACTGGGGAACCCCCAATACCCACTCACTGCTACCACCAATACTGGGGAACCCCCAATACCCACTCACTGCTACCACCAATACTGGGGGACCCCCAATACCCACTCACTGCTACCACCAATACTGGGGACCCCCAATACCCACTCACTGCTACCACCAATACTGGGGGAACCCCCAATACCCACTCACTGCTACCACCAATACTGGGGGACCCCCAATACCCACTCACTGCTACCACCAATACCGGGGGACCCCCAATACCCAACCACTGCTATCACCAATACCGAGAGATCCCCAATCACCCAACCACTGCTATCACCAATACCGAGAGATCACCAACACCCAACCACTGCTACCACCAATACCGAGAGATCACCAACACCCAACCACTGCTATCACCAATACCGGGAGA
Source organism: Staurois parvus (assembly GCA_951230385.1). Classification (NCBI taxonomy): domain Eukaryota; kingdom Metazoa; phylum Chordata; class Amphibia; order Anura; family Ranidae; genus Staurois; species Staurois parvus. The sequence goes on from CATNWA010015352.1 coordinate 99,995, forward strand.
GATCACCAACACCCAACCACTGCTATCACCAATACCGGGGATCCCCAAACCCAACCACTGCTACCACCAATACCGAGAGATCGCCAACACCCAACCACTGCAATATCACCAATACTACTGAGAGATCGCCAACACCCAACCACTGCTATCACCAATACCGAGAGATCACCAACACCCAACCACTGCTATCACCAATACCGGGGGATCCCCAACACCCACTCACTGCTACCACCAATACCGAGAGATCGCCAACACCCAACCACTGCTATCACCAATCCCGAGAGATCGCCAACACCCAACCACTGCTACCACCAATACTGAGAGATCGCCAACACCCAACCACTGCTACCACCAATACTGAGAGATCGCCAACACCCAACCACTGCTATCACCAAGCGCGAATCGAATATTTCCCGATCAGCCGGCAAAAGTGTCCCTGCAGAGAGCTCCGCTATTTCTGACAGTTCTCTGACAGAAGGAACACATGTACAGCGGTTGAAACATTGTATCTATTAGTTTCCATTTAGGATACAGATGTTTCAACCACTGTACATGTGAAGGAGCTGTCAGAGAACTGTCAGAAATAGAGGAACTCTGCACATACACTTAGAGGAGCTCTGCACATACACTTAGAGGAGACTCTGCAGATACACTTTTTGCCGGCTTGGAATTATTCTTATTTTCATCCTACTTCTTCTTCTTCTTCTACTTCTTCATCCTCATCCTCAGAAGAAGAACAGGATGAGGATGAAGAAGAAGAAGAAGAAGAAGAAGTAGGATGAAAATAAGATTAATTCCAAGCCGGCAAAAAGTGTATCTGCAGAATAGAGGAACTCTGCACATACACTTTTTGCCGGAAACCGCTGTATGGAGGGAATGTCCCAGAACTGTCAGAAATAGACAGAAACTGTCACAGAACTGTCCTTCTTCTCATCCTTCTCCTTCTTCTCATCCTCTTCTCATCCTTCTTCTCATCCTTCTCCCTCTTCTCATCCTTCTCCTTCCTCATCCTTCTCCTTCTTCTCATCCTTCTCCTTACTTCTCATCCTTCCCTTCTTCCCATCCTTCTCCTTCTTCTCATCCTTCTCCTTCTTCTCATCCTTCCCAATCTTCCATCCTGCTCCACCTTCTCATCCTTCTCCTTCTTCTCATCCTCTTCTCATCCTTCTTCTCATCCCTGCTTCTTCTCATCCTTCTCCTTCTTCTCATCCTTCTCCTTCAAGCATCCTTCTCCTTCTCCTTCTTCTCATCCTTCTCCTTCTTCTCATCCTTCTCACTTCTTCTCATCCTTCTCCTTCTCCTTCTTCTCATCCTTCTCCACTCATCCTTCTCCTTCTCCTTCTTCTCATCCTTCTCCTTCTTCTCATCCTTCTCCTTCTTCTCATCCTTCTCCTTCTTCTCATCCTTCTCCTTCTCCATCTGGGTCATCCTTCTCCTTCTCCTTCTTCTCATCCTTCTCCTTCTGCTTCTCCTTCTTCTCATCCTTCTCCTTCTTTCTCATCCTTCTCCTTCTTCTCATCTTCTTCTCCTTCTCCTGCTTCTCATCCTTCTCCTTCTTCTCATCCTTTCTCCTTCTTCTCATCCTTCTCCTTCTTCTCATCCTTCTTCTCATCCTTCTCCTTCTCCATCTTCTCATCCTTCTCCTTCTCCTTCTTTCATCCTTCTCTTCTCCTTCTGCTTCTCCTTCTTCTCATCCTTCTCCTGCTTCTCATCTTCTCCTTCTTCTCAACACCTTCTCCTTCTTCTCATCCTTCTCCTTCTCCTTCTTCTCATCCTTCTCCTTCTGCTTCTCCTTCTCCTTCTTCTCATCCTTCTCCTTCTTCTCATCCTTCTCCTTCTTCTCATCCTTCTCCTTCTTCTCATCCTTCTCCTTTCACATCCTTCTCATCCTTCTTCTTACTCATCCTTCTTCTCATCCTTCTTCTCATCCTTCTCCTTCTTCTCATCCTTCTCCTTCATTCTCTCATCCTTCTCCTTCCTTCTTCTCATCCTTCTCCTTCATCAACCTTCTCATCCTTCTCCTTCTGCACTAATTTAAAGGCTCTCTGAAGCCTAGAAACCCTTTTTATAAGTCATCTTCGTAGCGAATAAAATTCGCATCGAATCGAATTTCTTCCTGAATCAGCCGAATCGAAGGGGGGATACTTCGCTCATCTCTAGCTATCACCAATACCGAGAGATCACCAACACCCAACCACTGCTATCACCAATACCGAGAGATCACCAACACCCCAACCACTGCTATCACCAATACCGAGAGATCACCAACACCCAACCACTGCTACCACCAATCGGAGAGATCACCAACACCCAACCACTGCTATCACCAATACCGAGAGATCACCAACACCCACCCAACCACTGCTACCCACCAATACCATACCGGGGGGACCTCCATCACCCAACCACTGCTATCACCAATACCGGGGACCCTCCAACACCCAACTCACTGCTATCACCAATACCGAGAGATCTCCAACACCCAACCAGTGCTATCACCAAAACCCCACTCTCACTGGAATCCTCAGCAGCTCTTCATTTTTGGAGGATTTCCAGTTGTGTTCCTTCTGCTGAGGGATGTGACGGTTGTAGTAGTTGTACGGAACGTTCTCCATGCATACAGTGTCTCATGTTTTCCCCCTTCTGTTGAGGGATGTGACGGTTGTAGTAGTTGCACGGAACGTTCTCCATGCATAGAGTGTCTCATGTTTTCCCCTTCTGTTGAGGGATGTGACGGTTGTAGTAGTTGCACGGAACGTTCTCCATGCATAGAGTGTCTCATGTTTTCCCCCTTCTGTTGAGGGATGTGACGGTTGTAGTAGTTGCACGGAACGTTCTCCATGCATAGAGTGTCTCATGTTTTCCCTCTTCTGTTGAGGGATGTGACGGTTGTAGTAGTTGCACGGAACGTTCTTCATGCATAGAGTGTCTCATGTTTTCCCTCTTCTGTTGAGGGATGTGACGGTTGTAGTAGTTGCACGGAACGTTCTCCATGCATAGAGTGTCTCATGTTTTCCCTCTTCTGTTGAGGGATGTGACGGTTGTAGTAGTTGCACGGAACGTTCTCCATGCATAGAGTGTCTCATGTTTTCTCTCTTCTGTTCTATAGGAGGGTCAGAGTCTGGTAACAGCTCCGCCTGGTCCGGTCCGGAGCCCTGGCAGTATCTACCGTCTGGAGAGAGTGTGATTCTTCAATGTCAGAATTGGTATGTTGGGGTCAGGAGAGGTCGGGGTCAGGAGATGTCGGGGTCAGGAGAGGTCGGGGTCAGGAGAGGTCGGGGTCAGGAGATGTCGGGGTCAGGAGATGTCGGGGTCAGGAGAGGTCGGGATCAGGAGAGGTCGGGGTCAGGAGAGTCGGGGTCAGGAGAGGTCGGGGTCAGGAGTGGTCGGGTCAGGAGAGGTCGGGGTCAGGAGAGGTCGGGGTCAGGAGAGGTCGGGGTCAGGAGAGGTCGGGGATCAGGAGATGTCGGGGTCAGGAGAGGTCGGGGTCAGGAGAGGTCGGGGTCAGGAGTGGTCGGGATCAGGAGATGTCGGGGTCAGGAGATGTCGGGGTCAGGAGAGGTCGGGGTCAGGAGATGTCGGGGGTCAGGAGATGTGGGGGTCAGGAGAGGTCGGGGTCAGGAGATGTCGGGGTCAGGAGAGGTCGGGGTCAGGAGAGGTCGGGGTCAGGAGAGGTCGGGGTCAGGAGGTCGGGGTCAGGAGAGGTCGGGATCAGGAGATGTCGGGGTCAGGAGAGGTCGGGGTCAGGAGTGGTCGGGGTCAGGAGATGTCGGGGTCTGGAGAGGTCGGGGTCAGGAGAGGTCGGGGTCAGGAGAGGTCGGGGTCAGGAGAGGTCGGGGTGAAGGCCACGTCTCTCTTTGTAGATATTAAAGAAGATTGTTCTTGTTCCAGCACCTGCGTTGATGGCCGCTTGCTCTGCACTTTCGACCCGCGTTGTGTTCTGGATGGCGGTTGGGGTCCTTGGAGTTTGTGGTCCTCATGTTCTTCAAGCTGTGGAGATGGCATCCAGACCCGTAGGAGGAAATGTGACAGTCCAGCTCCACAAAATGGTGGAAGAGCATGCATGGGGGGTGAAAAGCAGCAGAGGCACTGCCAGGGGCCCGCCTGTCCCGGTGAGACAAGGACTGTCCTTTGTACACCACACACACACGACCATAGGGCTGATACCGATTCCTGAACCCCTTGCGCCCGTTGTGTCTTCGTTCAATACAGAACCGGATCCTTGGAGCGAGTGGTCCCCGTGGTCTCCATGTAGTCTTAGCTGCGGGGGAGGGGAGCAGATCCGGGTACGAGAATGTCGGCATCAGGAATGTGAAGGAAACGCCATCCAAAGCAGGATGTGCAACAGCCAAGTTTGCCTAGGTGAGTACCTGTCCTAGGACAAGATGGCGGAGTGACTGTCCACCTGGTGATTGTCTCAGCGACTCCCATCGTCCGGATATTCGCTTAGACTAGGACCCTGAGGTGGGAGTCGTGCCACTGCCCCCCCCCCCCTCCCCCGCCAGCTGGAAATAGAAAAGTCTTGGAGCGATGTTCTCTCTCGTAGTCACTCCACTATAGGGGTGTCTCCTTGTCACCGATGGTGAGGCTGCTGATTGGCTGTTCCGTGTTTCCAGATGTTGGCTGTCCGATCGACCGGTTGTACCGCGAATGTGGGAAGGACGACAGCTGCCCCTACAGTTGCGCCCACCTCACCCAGCAGGTGGAGTGCTTCCCGGATGAGTGTGAGGAAGGGTGTCACTGCCCGCTGGGCACCTACTTCCACAACGGATCCTGCATCACGGTGAGGCTTCAAGTCATGTGACTCTTGTGAGGGCGTTCCACGTGGACGCTCAGGAGAGATGATACAGTTTAGGGTTGGCTCCTTCTGGCTTGTGATGTTTTTGGTGGACAGCAGTAATGACACCAGGGGCGGCACTGCCCGAGGGCCCGGGGTCAGTAGGGGGCCCCATGAGATGCCCCTGGTACCTTTTTTTTATAGTCCTTTTTGAGTTTGGGCAAGGACACAGCGGCCCTATGAGTTGTCAGTCCGCCCCTGAATGACACCATAATAATCGAAGGGGTCACCACACTGACCAGGGCCGGGGGAGGGGCTAGGCTTGGTCATTCTCTTGCTAATTTTTTGTTTTCGTATTTTGGGTGGAGTTGTGAAGAGTTGGACCCCCTGTCAGGTTTTCTGGCTGTCTGTGTCCACATTGGTGAGATTCCTCCTCTCCCACTGTCCTGGTCACCATTGTTCCAATGGGGACACCGGTCTGGTGACAACTGTCTAAGAAGGAATTTCACTTCCTGTTGTCTCTGAGACTCGAAGAAAGGGAAAATCTTTCCAATAGGACAGCAAATAAATCTGACGGGGGTTTGAACCATTTCCTGCTTCATCCAAATCCCCCCCCCCCCCAAAAAAAAAAACCCCCAACTTTTTGACAGAGATTGTAAAGCTGAAGTTTGTTCGGTGTACCCTTTGCCTTCCCTGGCTCCTCCCCTCTCCCCCCCAACATGAAAATGATATTTTGAACTAGAACCTTTTAATTTTCATTACACAACTTATTTTAGAGCCGGTGATGTAATCACTGGGTCCCTGTGCTTCTCTATGCAATGTATGCCAACATCATGGCTGATAGGAGGGGCCGGCAAGGTGCTGTACATAGCTTCCTGAAAACATCCCAGCACCCTGCCTCAGTACTCCCAAGCAGGGGCGGACTGACAACTCATGGGGCCCCCGGGCAATAGGGGATCATGGGGCCCCTGTGTCCATGCCCAAACTCAAAAAAACCTATGCAAAAGGTACCAGGGGCATCTCATGGGGCCCCCTACTGACCCCGGGCCCTCGGGCAGTGCCTGAGTTTCCAAATGGTCAGTCTGCCCCTGCTCCCAAGAGCCCTCTCGAGATCTGTAAAATACTCACCATGCTTCTTATCGAATTCAATGGGGTGTCTACTTTCCAAAAAAGGAGTCATTTGGGGGGTTTGGTGCTGTCCTGGCATTTCAGGGCCTCCGAAACTGTGATAGGTAGTCAGGAAGTGTAATGAGAGAATAAAGCCCTTTAAAAGCCTGAAGGTGGTCATTGGATTTTGGGCCCCTGTATGCGGCCAGCCTGCCAAAACGTCTCTCACATGTGAGTGCAGGACTGGAGGGAAGGATGGAGTTCAGCTTGGTGGTTCGAGGTTCCAGTAGGTCAGTTTTGGGCTTGGGGTGTGACTACGGCCGTATCATATTCATTCTGAGCACCGCTCACTTATTGATACCGAATGTTCAGTGGTCGGCAGTGTATTGGTGATGTCCTATCTGCTCCACGTATGAATACTTTTGTTCCTGTCTGGTTCAGGATTGTCCATGTGTGGTGACGGAAGAGATTCTACGGGGACTGAGGAATGCCACGCCTGGTGCCACACCCCATCCACCTTCGCAGGTCACCCTCCATGGAGCTGAGCTCATTCCGGGAGAAGAGGTGACTTCGGGAGACCAGATCCACCACGGCTGCAGCTCCTGGTAAGGACTCCGGGAATAGGGAACCCCAGAGAACTACAACTCCCAGCAGGCCAAACTGAGCTATAATGGGGGATGTTTGTCCGCTCCATCTAAACGTTGTATTTCATCACATCGTGGTCCTTTGGAAGAGTGTGTGACCTGCAGCAGTGGAAAGCTGGTAAAATATCACGGCAATGCAGGATTATGGGCCTTCCATTGAGGGACATGGGAAGTCTTTATCTCTTAGCTTGTACTGCCACCTACAGGCGGATAGGACACTAGCACAACCAGGGTAACCCCTCGTACTACCAGCGTGGCTCAACTTTTTCTGATGGACCTTCTTTCTTCAGCTCTGCTGTTCCAAAGACCTACCTGTGATTTTTCTTTTTTCTCCAACCAAGACTCTTCTCCGCAGCATTGCTGGTGGTTTCCCCTCCAAATTGCAGCTATACAGCATGGTTGTCCTGCAACCAGACCCCACTGGATTGGATGGTGCAAGTGACCTTCAGGCACTGGGTTCCATGTGGGCCGCTTTCCAGACTCAGTTCTGGAAAAGATTCGCTGCAGAGTGCTTTCCAGGTCCAGAGCTGCTGGCACAGTCTCAGGAATTCTCTGAAGACTCATTTAACGAGTAGCTCTGGGAGGTCCGTTATTTTTATTGGTCGCTGGATGCCAATGTTCTCGGTTTTCCACCAGCCTTGCTGTATAAAGGGGTTAATGCTGTGGGACTGATCTTTGACATCATCCGCCAGGTGGAGTGTTGCACTAGTAGACCACGCTCTCTTTGCCACCATACGTCGAGGAAGTATCTCCCTCCAGCTGCTCCTACTACAAAGTGCCATGTGGATCTTTGATCTTCAAAACTGCTTCTGCTGCCCACATACAGCAGCTTTGGTCACCTTCAGTCGTTTGACCCTCCAGTCACTGACCTATTACCAGCTGTCCGGGTTTCATGAGTCCTTGAGACCTTGTGTCTTACCCTGAACGTGTATGTTGTATATTGCCTATCTGCTTGGTGGGGGGAATAGGCCTGATTGTAGACACGGGTGGTGGGGGGTCAGTCCCGCTGTGCCAAGTGCCCTCAGCTTAGCTTCTTCTGATGGCGTCAGTGCTGCTTACAGTACGCTTGCTGATGGGGCTAGTGCGGGTGTCGGCAACCCGCGGCTCCGGAGCCGCATGCGGCTCTTTTTCACCTTTCCTGCGGCTCCGGAGCACACTGCCCACCAGGTGACAGGCAATAGGGTCGGCAAGCCGCAACTCTTTTAATGCAGCTCTTCTATGTGCCGGGCGCCCGCTCCCCTCCCTCCTCCAAACATTGGCTGTCAGGATGTAGGCGGGGCAGCGTGACGAACTCCTCTCCTCTCACAGTCCGCCCTGAAGACCAGAACGGCGCGGGAACACAGCTAGAGGAACGCGCGGAGCAAAGGTAAGTGAATTGACACAGGGGGGATGAATTACTATAGGGGGGATGAATTACTATGGGGGATGAATTACTATATGGGGGATGAATTACTATATGGGGGATGAATTACTATATGGAGGATGAATTACTATATGGGGGATGAATTACTATGGGGGATGAATTACTATATGGGGGATGTATTACTATATGGGGGATGAAATACTATATGGGGGATGAATTACTATAGGGGGGATGAATTACTATATGGGGGGATGAAATACTATAGGGGGGATGAATTACTATGGGGGATGAAATACTATAGGGGGGATGAAATACTATAGGGGGGATGAAATACTATAGGGGGGATGAAATACTATAGGGGGGATGAATTACTATGGGGGATGAATTACTATATGGGGGATGAATTACTATGGGGGATGTATTACTATATGGGGGATGTATTACTATAGGGGGGATGAAATACTATAGGGGGGATGAATTACTATGGGGGATGAATTACTATGGGGGATGAATTACTATATGGGGGATGAATTACTATGGGGGATGAATTACTATATGGGGGATGAATTTACTATGGGGGATGAATTACTATATGGGGGATGAATTACTATAGGGGGGATGAAATACTATAGGGGGGATGAATTACTATATGGGGGATGAATTACTATGGGGGATGTATTACTATATGGGGGATGAATTACTATGGGGGATGAATTACTATATGGGGGATGAATTACTATGGGGGATGAATTACTATATGGGGGATGAATTACTATGGGGGGATGAATTACTATAGGGGGGATGAATTACTATGGGGGATGAATTACTATATGGGGGATGAATTACTATGGGGGATGAATTACTATATGGGGGATGAATTACTATAGGGGGGATGAATTACTATATGGGGGATGAATTACTATGGGGGATGAATTACTATATGGGGGATGAATTACTATGGGGGATGAATTACTATGGGGGATGAATTACTATAGGGGGGATGAATTACTATAGGGGGGATGAATTACTATATGGGGGATGAATTACTATGGGGGATGAATTACTATATGGGGGATGAATTACTATATGGGGGATGAATTACTATATGGGGGATGAATTACTATGGGGGATGAATTACTATGGGGGGTGAATTACTATGGGGGATGAATTACTATATGGGGGATGTATTTTCAGTTTTAAAAATGTTTCTCTCAAAATAAATTTCAATCGTGGTTTTGGTGAGATTTGGCTCAGTTGAAAAAAAAGGTTGCCCACCACTGACCTAAGGCTATGATTGTGATTATGACGATACACTGTGGCCCTGGTTAACCCTTTGCTTACTGGGCCCCCTTCATGACCAGAGCGCTTTTCGCAACATATGCAGTGTCGGATTTGTTTTAAATGTTGCAATGGTTTTGCGGCTCCCAGTCTTTTTTTCCCTCTCGGAAACGGGTCCAAGTGGCTCTTTATGTCTTAAAGGTTGCAGACCCCTGGGCTAGTGTCTGATATCCATGCTTTCTTCTTGGTGGCTTCTGAGCCATTGGTCACGGAGAGTCGAACTCAAATCTTTGGCTAGTGAGCTTACCCCTGAGAGGTTGCAGTCTTCTGCTATTACTCCCAAGTTAAAGGAGAGCAATTTGGCTCCTATTGTTGCCATGCATGCCACTCCGAAGCTAGAGGATTAGCCTGTTACTTCTACCAGTGTGGTTTCCATCCTTGGGTTGTATAGGGTTCCTAAAGCTGCAAAGACTTTCTCTGTTCTAATTGTTTGTCTAAAGAGATTGGAAGCACATCCTGGTAAGCGGTTTGTCCCCCCTATGCGGTTACTGGCTTTGTATCCATTTTGTGAGGAGTTTGTTCAGAATTGGTCCATTCCCACATTGGATTCCGCCATGTCTAGCCTTACCAAGGTGACCACCATACTGTCGAAGGACGCAACTGCCTTTAGGAACCCAACTGATAAGCGGTTGGAAGCTCTTTCCAGAGTCCTGTGTGGTGGGTCCCGCTGTGCACCTGATTCTGGCTTTATTTCATCAAACCAGGTCTGACTGGTCAAAATCCTTAAAAAAAGGAGCTCGCCAACACTGACGCTGATCCCTTGCTCGATGATTATGTGGAGCAGATGGCTGTAGTGTTACATTTCAGTTGTGATAGTTCACTGGGGCCTCCAGTATGACTTCTTACACGTTCTTCCCGACATGCTTAGGGCAACTTGGCTAAAGTTCTCTACTGCAAGAATTGTTTGAGTAATTTGGCCTTTGAGGGATGTTGTCTTTGGGGCCCACTTTGGGTAATATCATCAAGAATGCTATTAAAGGCAGGAGAACCCGTTTTTCCTGGTGAAAAAAAGCCGGGGGTGCAGACTGCATATTCATCTTCCATTGGTTTCTCTCTCACCTCAACTTCAGCGTTGAGGCCCTCCAAGCTCGGCTTCCCGTCCTCCGGCACAGCCTGGTATTCCACGTCGGCCAGATACTCAGATAAGCCTTCCTTTCCATGAAGGTGCTGCCCCATTTTCCAGAGTTGGGGGTCACCTGTTGACATTTTCTGGCACCTTGACAGCTTGTATTCTAGATGCCTGGGTGCAAGGAGGTGTACCAAGGCTACAGACGGACGTTTCTTTGCTTGTCTTCTCCTCGTTTTTTCTCACTTCCAACCTTCCTGTTTCTCCACACAGACTAGAAGATCTCCTTCACCCCTTTCAGGTCTCCTGGATCAAGGTGTCATTGCCTCAGTCCCTACAGCAGGACGGTTCCAGGGCTTCTACTGCAACCTATGTAACATAAGAGTGCTGCACTGACGTAGCACCAGGGGCGGACTGACCATTTGGAAAATCGGGCACTGCCCGAGGGCTCGGGGTCAGTAGGGGGTCCATGAGATGCCCCTGGTACCTTTTTCATAGACTTTTTTGGGCAAGGACACAGGGGCCCCATGATCCCCTATTGCCCGGGGGCCCCATAAATTGTCAGTCTGCCCCTGTGTAGCATACAATCCAGAAAACGGTGATCAAAATAAATTCATAGAACCTGAAAGTCATTAACAATACAAAAAGAGTGGAAAGGGAATCACAAAATATATAAACGCTACACCCAATAGAGTGACTGTGTGATAAGTGCGGCGTGACGTCAGCACGTAGGGCTCCACCCAACGCTACACCCAATAGAGTGACTGTGTGATAAGTGCGGCGTGACGTCAGCACGTAGGGCTCCACCCAACGCTACACCCAATAGAGTGACTGTGTGATAAGTGCGGCGTGACGTCAGCACGTAGGGCTCCACCCAACGCTACACCCAATAGAGTGACTGTGTGATAAGTGCGGCGTGACGTCAGCACGTAGGGCTCCACCCGACGCTACACCCAATAGAGTGACTGTGTGATAAGTGCGGCGTGACGTCAGCACGTAGGGCTCCACCCAACGCTACACCTAATAGAGTGACTGTGTGATAAGTGCGGCGTGACGTCAGCACGTAGGGCTCCACCCAACGCTACACCCAATAGAGTGACTGTGTGATAAGTGCGGCGTGACGTCAGCACGTAGGGCTCTACCCAACGCTACACCCAATAGAGTGACTGTGTGATAAGTGCAGAATAAATATTGACTAAATATAACTCCTAAAGTGACCCAAAGAGGGCTACGCGCAAGAAAAAATCCAACAGGTGCGGCCGAAACGTACAAATATGGCCGCTGATCCAAGCATGGACTTGGCGGCGTGACGTCAGCACGTAGGGCCCCACCCAACGCTACACCCAATAGAGTGACAAAGTGCTGCGTGCAGAATAAATATTGACCAAATATAATTCGTAAAGTGACCCAACAAAGGGCTACGTGCAAGAAAAAATCTGAAAGAATAAAGTTCATCAAATAATCCATAAAAACAAATGTAAAGGGACATAAACTGAACTGTCCAAACAAATTCCTTGCAGATTTGCCTGTAGTATTCCAAAAGGTGCAAATCTTCATGTAATCCGCCTCCACGATGCACTCACCAGAACCGAAGCATGGTCACGCACAACTGCCAGACAACGGACCTTTCCTGGTGCCTTCTCAGAGATCGGATCGCTGTATATTTGAAAGTTTCGGCGCATCGGTTCGATTGCAGGTAGCACTTTTTGGATCACGGCTGTGTTTAGTCAAAATTTATTCTGCACGTAGCACATGGTCACTCCGATGCGTTTCTGCACACGCACGTCTTCAAAGGGATACGCCCACGAAACGCGTCAGTTGGAGCCCTACGTGCTGACGTCATGCCGCCGGCCAGAAGAGAGATGCTGGGGAGATGGCTCACCACACTGGCTCTATACACCCAATGGATTTGAAATGAACGATAAAGTGTCGTTTATTGCAAATGTAGCTTTAATTTGAGGGTATTTAAATCCAAATCAGGTGGAATGTAGGAATGACAACAGTTTGCATATGGCTTGCCAATCCAAGGGACCAAAATAATCGGACAATTGGCTTCTCAGCTGTTCCATGGCCCGATGCGTTTCCTGCACACCCACGTTTCAATGAGGGATAAAAGGTCCAGAAACGTTCAGTTGGTGCCCTATTTGCATTTGATCTGTTGCTGCAACTCTCGAGATGAGATTTGGATCAGCTGGCACATATTTGTGAAGCCATTTAGGCTGAAAAATCGGTTCGATTCTTTTCTTGCAGGTAGCACTTTTTGGATCACTTTATGAATTATGTTTAGTCAAAATTTTAAACGTAGCACTCGGTCACTCTGTTGGGTGTATCGGTCATATATTTTGCGATTCCTTTTCCACAATTTTTGATATTTTTAATTACTTTCAGGTTTTGAAAATTTCTTTTGATCACCGTTTTTTATATATGTCCTGAAACGTAATGTGGATTGTATTTCAGCGCAGAACTGTTATGTTCAATATTTTTCTTTGGGTTGGTTTAGCTTAGGGTGCTAGCAGCTTTTATTCTCTGAGCGCTCGCTAAATTTTATTTGCTATTTGAATTTTATTGCAACCTGTTCGCTGTTTCAAAACTCAGATGGGGCATTTCGCCCCATCTTGGAAGGCCAGATTAGAGTTTGCCAAACGACATGTAAAAAAGCCTTCACAGTTTAGGAACAAATCCTTTAGGATGAGTACCACATCATCTTGTACCAATTGATCCTTCAGAGAAGCTTGGAGTAGGAACTGCTCATGGTCCTCAGCATACCACCTCATCAGTTTCATGGTTCACTAACATGGCGGGGGCTTTATGGCTGCCTTGAACTGCTTCTCTTGTATTTACCTGATGATGTGCCCTGCCCTTTGACAGAAGCATCCGGATTTGTCCTTTGGCTTTCGGGAAATTATCGGCTCATGGTCCCAAATGCTTCACCCATTGCATTCTTTCACTATTGCCAGACTGTGTAATACTTGGAAGACCTCTTGTAAAGGCCTGGCAGAGCAGGAGGAACAGTTGGCTCGGGCTTTGTGGGTCAATTTATCTCTGGCTGGGAAGTTGGTGAAGATTCTGTTGGACAACCTATTTCTGGCTGGGAACCATCGGTGAGGACTCTGTTGGACAACTTATCTCTGGCTGGGAACAGCTGGCGAGCGCTCTGTGGGACAAGTTATCTCTGGCTGGGAACTGTTAGGGCTCTGTGGGTCATTTATGCATTTGGTTGTACAGAGGTAAAAAGAGGTGGATCTGTTATGACATTATTCATGCCAGAGTGTTCCTTTCCCAGGAGAATCTTCAGATCCTTCAGTCACCGGTTTGAACTCTTCAGTTAAAGCAGAAGTCCATTAAATATCTGATTTCTGTTGGAAGTCTTGGGGGGTTGATAGTAGAAAATTTCGATTGTGTGGTTGCTTTAACCAGCTTCATAGACCTCAAAGATGCTTACCTATCCTTCCAGTTTAACATTTTTCTGTGCTGGGACTACTATGCTATTCCTGTGGTGGCCCTGTCCTTTGACCTATCCTTTGCGCCTTTGGTTTTCCCAAAGTTGCTGGTCCCAATGCTGTCCCCATTGAACCTCCATTCTTGTGCTATTAGGCCAAATTGGATGTATCCATACTTGTAATTGCCTTCCTTCATTAAGGAACCTCCTGGCTCGGGCTCAAAGATGGGTACCGTTACCTATCTTTCAGGGCACTAACACTTTCTGTTGAGCTGACTAAGATTACCTGTTGGCCCTGTCCTTTGACCTATATTTGCTGCTTTGGGAACCATCGATGCTGGTCTCGATGTTGGACAATGCTTCCCCATTGTGCTGGGAATTGGTGAAGATTCTGTTGGACAACCTCTTTTGGCTGGGAACCATCGGCTGAGGGCTCTGTGGGACAATTTATCTCTGGCTGGGAAGTTGGTGAAGATTCTGTAGGACAACCTATATCTGGCTGGGAACCATCGGTGAGGGCTCTGTTGGACAACTTATCTCTGGCTGGGAACAGCTGGTGAGCGCTATGTGGGACAAGTTATCTCTGACTGGGAACTGTTAGGGTCTGTGGGACCATTTATGTTTGGTTGTACAGAGGTCAAAGAGGTGGATCTGGTCCTGGACACATCATGCCAGAGTGTTCCTTTCCCAGGAGAATCTTCAGACCCTTCAGTCTCCGGTTTGAACTCTTCAGTTCAGAAGCCATCTAAATCTGTTTCTGTATGGAAGTCTTGGGGTTGATAGTAGACTCTTTCGACGGTGGTTGCTTTAACCAGCTTCAGTAGACCTCAAAGATGCTTACCGTTACCTATCTTTCCAGTGTCACTAACACTTTCTGTGCTTGAGCTGGGACTACTATGCTACCTGTGGTGGCCCTTCCCTTTGACCTATCCTTTGCGCCTTTGGTTTTCCCAAAGATGCTGGTCCCAATGCTGTCCCCATTGCATTCTTGTGCTATTGCCATTGTGTAATACTTGGAGACCTCTTGTTGAGGAACAGTTGGCTCGGGCTTTGTAGGTCAACTTATCTGTGTCTGGGAAGTTGATAAAGATTCTGTTGGACAACCTATTTCTGGCTGGGAACCATCGGTGAGGTCTCTGTTGGAACACTTATCTCTGGCTGGCGAGTGCTCTGTGGGACAAGTTATCTCTGGCTGGGAACTGTTAGGGCTCTGTGGGACCAGTTATATTTGGTTGTGCAGAGGTCAAAGAGGTGGATCTGGTCTTGGGCACATCATGCCAGAGTGTTCCTTTTCCCAAGAGAAGTTTCAGATTCTTCAGTCTCAGGTTTGAACTCTTCAGTTCAGAAGGCATCTAAATCTGTTTCTGTATGGAAGTCTTGGGGTTGATGGCAGCCTCTTTCGAGGTGGTTGCTTTAACCAATTTCCCTCCAGATACCTGCAACAAAAGTATACTGTCACCATGGGAAAAAATCCGCCATGGCTCTAGCCAAGGATGAGGCCATTCGAGACTTTGTGGCTCAGGAATTCGGCTCTAGAGTTGGTGAAGTCCCTTATTCCAATCTTTAGGTAAATTCTCATGATGGACACCATCTGGAATGACAAAAAGGGTAAGATAACATGAGGAAGTGTCAGAGAGATACAATGGGCCCCGTAACATACATGTTGTGGAGAGAAATCTCCTTCTGGTGATCTGAAGCTGGGAAGAAAGTCTCTTTAGATGTTTAGATTTCTCTGTGATGTCAGGACGGTTATATTCCTCATAGAAAGCATTGAGCTGTTATCATATATGTGATATGTTGCGGCATTTAATTTTCATCTCTCCTTCCTCCAGCACGTGTGAGAACGGCCACATGGAGTGCGCATTTTCCGCTTGTCCTCAGGATGGAGGCTTCACCTTGTGGTCTCCCTGGAGCCCCTGTTCTGTCTCCTGCGGAGGCCTGGGCAATATGACGAGGTCACGGGACTGCTCGAACCCTCCACCAGCCAATGGGGGCAAAGAATGTGAGGGCCCCAGTGTGGACATTAAATACTGCCAGGCACCGGACTGTGAGGGTGAGACTCCCATAATCCCTTGTTGTGGAAATGTATTTTCTTCTGTAGATATATTCTATAACTTACAGCCAATACGAGCTGTGACATCATACACACTGCCCCGCTCTCTGATGATGTCATGCAGTTTTTCCTGAATATTATATTTTTTGTGTCTCATGCGATGTCTGTCATTGTGTTTTTATTGTAGACGTCACCCCAGGGTCCCCGGAGCCCCCCACTGACATGGCTGGTGAGTCTCAGAGCCGTCATGTCACCAGCTATGAGGGTAATGCCATAACATGGGGTCTGGTAGATGAATGGAGTGCGGTCACTCATCAGATCAAGCTTTATACATTCCCATCATGGTTTTCCAAGATATCAGACTCAACCATACGTCCTGCATGGAGCTCTCATACATGATATACGTCTCAGACATGGAGCTCTCCTCCCTCATACATGATATGCATCTCAGACATGGAGCTCTCCTCCCTCATATATCATATACATCTCAGACATGGAGCTCTCCTCCCTCATACATGGAGCTGTCCTCCCTCATACATCATATACATCTCAGACATGGAGCTCTCCTCCAATATAATCAGACATGGAGCTCTCCTCCCTCATACATGGTATACATCTCAGACATGGAGCTCTCCTCCCTCATACATGATATACATCTCAGACATGGAGCTCTCCTCCCTCATATATCATATACATCTCAGACATGGAGCTCTCCTCCCTCATATATCATATACATCTCAGACATGGAGCTCTCCTCCCTCATACATCATATACATCTCAGACATGGAACTCTCCTCCCTCATACATCATATACATCTCAGACATGGAACTCTCCTACAATATAATGAAACATGGAGCTCTTCTCCAATATAATCAGACATGGAGCTCTCCTCCCTCATACATCGTATACATCTCAGACATGGAGCTCTCCTCCCTCATACATCGTATAGATCTCAGACATGGAGCTCTCCTCCAATATAATCAGACATGGAGTTCTCCTCCCTCATACATCATATACATCTCAGACATGGAGCTCTCCTCCCTCATACATCGTATAGATCTCAGACATTGAGCTCTCCTCCCTCGTACATTGTATACATCTCAGACATGGAGCTCTCCTCCCTCATACATGATATACATCTCAGACATGGAGCTCTCCTCCCTCATATATCGTATGCATCTCAGACATGGAGCTCTCTCCAATATAATCAAACATGGAGCTCTTCTCCAATATAATCAGACATGGAGCTCTTCTCCCTCATACATGATATATATCTCAGACATGAAGCTCTCCTCTCTCATACATCATATACATCTCAGACATGGAGCTCTCATGCAGTATAATCAGACATGGAGTTCTCCTCCCTCATACATCATATACATCTCAGACATGGAGCTCTCCTCCCTCGTACATTGTATACATCTCAGACATGGAGCTCTTCTCCCTCATACATGATATACATCTCAGACATGGAGCTCTTCTCCCTCATACATGATATACATCTCAGACATGGAGCTCTCCTCCCTCATACATCATATACATCTCAGACATGGAGCTCTCCTCCCTCATACATCATATACATCTCAGACATGGAGCTCTCCTCCCTCATACATTGTATACATCTCAGACATGGAGCTCTTCTCCCTCATACATGATATATATCTCAGACATGGAGCTCTCCTCCCTCATACATCATATACATCTCAGACATGGAGCTCTCCTCCCCTCATACATTGTATACATCTCAGACATGGAGCTCTTCTCCCTCATACATGATATACATCTCAGACATGGAGCTCTTCTCCCTCATACATGATATACATCTCAGACATGGAGCTCTTCTCCAATATAATCAGACATGGAGTTCTCCAATATAATCAGACATGGAGTTCTCCATCCTCCTACGTCATACACATTTGGTCTTCCCTCAGCAATCTCTCTCTCCATTCCTCCGCAGGCCCAGCAGATGAGGAGTTTGGCCCCTGGTCCCCATGGACTCCCTGTTCCAAGAGCTGTTCAGACCGCCATTTCCCTGCGGTGAAGACGCGGTCTCGGTTCTGTCCCTCTGGAAGGAATTGCAGTGGAGAGTCCTTCCAGGAGAACGTCTGCAATCTCCCGCAGTGTACAGGTGAGTCCCTGCCAGGGACTGAGACCAAATTCTGTCCAACCCAAATCTGCCGATAACTTCGGGGTTTCCTGTTACCAGATCTGTGTTGTGCTGAAGTTGTCCTCCTGGGGAGAGCTCTGTTCCGGATACATATCTATCATTCTCCAGTCACATGACAGAAATAGGCGACTTCCAATAACTCGCTTCTTCTAGAAAGGACTTATTCTGATGATATAGAGCTGGCACTGGCCCTAGTATGGAATCCTGATGGCAGCCAGGAAACCAGCATTTTCACCAGGAATGGTCAGCAATGGAGGTCTCATCACAGGCTTTATCAACCATTATAATGGCCTTTACTAGTTGGATTTCATGGACATCCTTAATATATTGTGCCCCCCATTTCTCTGCCCCCCCCCCTCCCTCCCATAGGTCTCTTGTACAACAGAGCTGATCTAAAGACCTAAAAATATCATGGCCCAAAGATGGAGCTGAGGAGAACATACATATGTCTTTGTTAACAATGTAACAATTCTAGAGAACACTAGAGGGAATGAGCAGATACATGGAGCCAGTGGTGCTCCTTCCCTCTAGTGTTCTCAAACATTCTTAAAGTGTTACTAAAGTCAAAAAAATGTTTTTAATCCAAATAACAAACACGTTACACCATTACACAGAGGGGCCCCAATCCTCCTCTTCTCAGGTCCCCCGCTGGCACTCTTGGCTCCTCCTCTTCTTGTGTGTCCCCATAGCAAGCCGTTTGAAGTGTCTGCTCGCTCCCAAGTTGTGTGTCTATGGAGCAGCTCCCCATAGATTTACACAGTGGGATTAGCCCCGCCCCCACTTCCTCTTTACTGCATGTGATTGACAGCAGCAGGAGCCAATGGCTCGATTTATTAGACTTTATACTCACAGTGATCATCCAGTCATGCACAGGGGCGGACTGAAATTCATGGGGCAATAGGGGATCATGGGGCCCCTGTTTCCTTGCCCAAACTCAAAAAAGCTTATGAAAAAGGTACCAGGGGCATCTCATGGGGCCCCCTACTGACCCTGTGCCCGAGTTTCCAAATGGTCAGTCCGCCCCTGGTCATGTGGAAAGGAAAACTCTAATGTATTCAGTTCCTCCGTACATGATTGGGTTCCTTTGGGTTCAGTGAAATATTTCCAGCTTTAGTAAATGACGCAGTTGGAGCGATCGAGACATTAGTACAAATGAGTATATTGGGACTCGGGCTGTCAGACTAACACAGGGCGCACAATGCCGGGAGATTCCAGGATGTCCTGGAGGTATAACTGGAGTCCTCTGTTCTGTATGGGCTGGGATGGTTGGGATTCGGGCTTGTGTTGAAGGCATCAGTCTGATGTCAGTTTGAGATGTTCTCTGTGATCAGTCAGAATTCACTGACAGGTGTGTTTGACCGCTTTATGATCTTCAGTTGACTTCCTTCTGGCCTGCCTTTGACCCTCAGTTGGCCTCCTTCTGACTTGCAGTGGACCACCTTCTGACCCTCAGTTGACCTCTTTCTGGCCTTCAGGTAACCTCATTATGAGCTGGAGTTGACCTTCTGACCTGCCTTCAGTTTGCTTCTGTCTGGATTTCAGTTGACCTCTTTATGGTGTTCAGTTGACTTCCTTCTGGCCTGCTTTTGACCCTCAGTTGACTACCTTCTGACCCTCAGTTGACCTCTTTCTGGCCTTCAGGTAACCTCATTATGACCTGGAGTTGACCTTCTGACCTGCCTTCAGTTCACTTCTGTCTGACCTGCAGTTGACTTCCTTCTGACCTGCATTTGACTGGCTTTAAGCAGGTTTTGCCTTCCCATAGACTTGTACAGGAATGTAAAATTCACTTGAGGTGAACAAAGTCCGTCCTCATAGGTGGTTCTTTTCTTCATATTGGGATGTTCGGTGTCCTCTCAGGTCCTGACTCTCCGCCATGTGTCGATGAGGAGTGTCAGCAGCGGAACTGTTCTTGGAACCCCTGGTCAGAGTGGAGTGAGTGTTCCCGATCCTGCGGGGTGGGACAACAGAGACGTCTTCGTACTTACAACCCGCCTGGTGAGAAGGGAGTGTGGTGTGACGACATCCTGACCGGGAACACGGAGAGGAGATTCTGCAACCTGCAGGCGTGTATAGGTAACAGAGGGACCAGATGGGAGGGGGGATGGAATGTGTCATCTAATTTAAAATATGAGAGCGCCCTCTGGGGGATGGGCAGAGTACTGTAGTGCTGAGCACCCCACAGGAGTGCATTGTGGGATTATATGGTCATATCAGAGTGATCCTGGAGAGCTGGGTGCTGTGAGGGGTGGAAGGTCCTGAAGAGCTGGGTGATGGTGGGTGGGGCTAGGTCCTATAGAGCTAGGTGCTGGTGGGTGGGGGTAGGTCCTGGAGAGCTAGGTGCTGGTGGGTTGGGGGTAGGTCCTGGAGAGCTGGATGCTGTTGGGTGAGGAGCTGATGGAGAGCTGAGTGCTATTGGGTGAGGAGCTCATGGAGAGCTGGGTGCTGTTGGGTGAGGAGCTCATGGAGAGCTGGGCTCTGTTGGGTGGCGAGGTCATGGAGAGCTGGGTGCTGTTGGGTGGCGAGGTCATGGAGAGCTGGGTGCTGTTGGGTGGGGGAGGTCATGGAGAGCTGGGTGCTGTTGGGTGGGGGAGGTCATGGAGAGCTGGGTGCTGTTGGGTGGGGAGGTCATGGAGAGCTGGGTGCTGGGTTGGAGAGCTGGGTGCTGTTGGGTGGGGAGGTCATGGAGAGCTGGGTGCTGATGGGTGGGGAGGTTATGGAGAGCTGGGGCTGATGGGTGGCTGGTGGCTGTTGGATGGGGGAGGTCATGGAGAGCTTGGTACTGATGGGTGGGGAGGTCCTGGAGAGCTGGGTGCTGTTGGGAGGAGATCCTGGAGAGCTGGGGGCTGTTGGGGGGGGGGGGGGTGGGTCCTGGAGAGCTGGGTGCTATTGAGTGAGGAGGTCATAGAGAGCTGGGGGCTGTTGGATGGGGGAGGTCATGGAGAGCTTGGTGCTGATGGGTGGGGAGATCTTGGAGAGCTGGGGGCTGTTGGGTTGGGGGGGGGGGGGGGGGGGGTCCTGGAGAGCTGGGTGCTATTGAGTGAGGAGGTCATAGAGAGCTGGGGGCTGTTGGATGGGGGAGGTCATGGAAAGCTTGGTGCTGATGGGTGGGGATCTTGGAGATCTTGGAGAGCTGGGTGCTATTGAGCTGGGTGAGAGGAGGTCATGGAGAGCTGGATGCTGTTGGGTGAGGAGGTTATGGAGAGCTGAGTGCTGAGGATTGAGGGGGATGCGGGAGTTCATGGTTGTACAGATGCTACCTGGACGTTGTAGGCCATGATGGTGGAGCACAATGGAAATAGAGAAATGTTCCTCTCTAGAATATTCTGTACAATACTTTATAACCTTCAACAAGTTTCTCCCCCACCACCTTCTCTCATTCCCCCTGGTATAGTAAATGGCAGCTGGTCCAAGTGGAGTCCATGGTCCTGGTGTGACCGGACATGCGGTGGAGGAAGATCAGTTAGAAGCCGGACCTGTACAAGTCCACCACCAAAAAATGGAGGAAATGAGTGTCCTGGTGAGAAGTACCAAGTGAGGATCTGCAACCCAAAACCCTGCGGTGAGTCCACAAGGGTGACCATACCAACAAACAGCTGAACTCCATTGACAACATCAATTCTGCTCAGACATGGCAACTGTGAAGTCCACGGTGAGGAGCCACACCTGGACTGTGAATCAAGGCCATACACAGGGGGGCCCTCAATCAGGGGGAGATCTATACACAGGAACCCATGGAGAGACCTATACATGGGGGAATGGTGGGGCAAACACCTGAGGGGTAGACCCCTACATGAGGCCAGCACCTAGGCATAAACCTATATACAAAGAGGTCCACACACCCAAGTGAAGACCAATACACAGGGGGTCAAACCCAGGAGGGAACCCCATACACAGGGGAGCCCACGCTTGGGGGTAGATTGATAGACAGGAGGACCTCCACTCAGAGGGAGACCCATCTGTACACATGGGCCACCAACACCCAGGGGCAAACTCCATACACTAAGGGCCACTAAGGAAAACCTATTGACAGGGGGCCCTGCACCCACCAGAGGAAGACTTATACACAGGAGGCCTGCATCCAGAAGGAAACCTTTTCACAGGTACCCACACCCAGAGGGAGACCCACACACAGGGGCCCTGCAATCATCTGGAGACCTAAGCACAGGGTACCTGCATCTAGAAGGAGATGGTAAACAGGAGGCCCATACCCAGACGGGGAACCATTCACGGAGGCCCAAAACCAGACAGGGAACCATTCACAGGGGGCCCATACCCAGACGGGGAACCATTCACAGGGGGCCCATACCCAGAAAGGGAACCATTCACAGGGGGCCTATACCCAGAAGGAGACCCACACACAGGGGCCCCGCAATCATCTGGAGACCTAACTACAGGGTGACTGCACCTAGAAGGAGATAGTAAACGGGGCCCATACCCAGACGGGGAACCATTCACGGAGGCCCATACCCAGACAGGGAACCATTCACAGGGGGCCCATACCCAGACGGGGAACCATTCACAGGGGGCCCATACCCAGAAGGGGAACCATTCACAAGGGGCCCATACCCAGAAGGGGAACCATTCACAAGGGGCCCATACCCAGAAGGAGAACCATTCAAAGGGGACCCATACCCAGAAGAAGAACCATTCAAAGGGGGCCCATACCCAGAAGGAGAACCATTCACAGGGGGCCTATACCCAGAAGGAGACCCACACACAGGGGCCCCGCAATCATCTGGAGACCTAACCACAGGGTGAAGGAGATAGTAAACAGGGGGCCCATACCCAGACGGGGAACCATTCACGGAGGCCCATACCCAGACAGGGAACCATTCACAGGGGGCCCATACCCAGACGGGGAACCATTCACAAGGGGCCCATACCCAGAAGGGGAACCATTCACAAGGGGCCCATACCCAGAAGGAGAACCATTCAAAGGGGGGCCCATACCCAGAAGGAGAACCATTCACAAGGGGCCCATACCCAGAAGGGGAACCATTCAAAGGGGGCCCATACCCAGAAGGGGAACCATTCAAAGGGGGCCCATACCCAGAAGGAGAACCATTCAAAGGGGGGCCCATACCCAGAAGGAGAACCATTCACAAGGGACCCATACCCAGAAGGGGAACCATTCAAAGGGGGACCCATTCCCAGAAGGGGAACCATTCACAGGGGGCCCATACCCAGAAGGAGACCCACACAGAGGGGATCTATACCCAGAAGGGGAACCATTTACAGGGGGCCCATACCCAGAAGAGACCCGCACACAAGGGGCCCATACCCAGAAGGGGAACCATTCAAAGGGGGCCCATACCCAGAAGGAGACCCACACAGAGGGGATCTATACCCAGAAGGAGACCCACACAGAGGGGATCTATACCCAGAAGGAGACCCACACAGAGGGGATCTATACCCAGAAGAGACCCGCACACACGGGGCCCACACCCAGGGAGGGGAGTATATGATCAGGAGCACGTCTTGATAACATTGATGGTGGCCCTTGGACATCTTCCCATTTTTGGTGGCTCTGAGGAGACGTTCTCGCTGCGATCTCTGCCACACATCCCCTGTTCTGGTGTTCTGGTGTATTTTGATGTTCCCATCATCCTTATTGGCTGCGGTGTTTTGTGGTTTCCTCCCTATAGAGGAGGGATGCCCGCCGGGTATGGAGGAGGTGGAGTGTGCCAATCGCTGCCCCAGGCGTTGCTCGGACTTCCAGCAGGGAATCGTCTGCCTGGATGGAGATGGCTGTGAGCCGGGCTGTAGGTGCCAGGCAGGTAAGTCTTGTCCGCTCTTCTTCCTCTGTGGCGCGTGGCTGTGCTGGGCCCCAATCTGTGTCCCGTATGTCCCCCAGGAACGCTGGAGCAGGACGGCCGGTGCGTCACCATGGCGCAGTGTGAGTGCACAGACAGCAGGGGGCAGGAGCTGGACGGCACAGAGCTCCCTCCAAGAGGACTGCAACAACTGCACCTGCACTGATGGACGCCTCTCCTGCACCAACCTCACCTGCACCACCGCCGACTGCAGCTGGAGTCAGTGGTCCACCTGGTCTCAGTGCTCCGTCACCTGTGGGAGTGGCCAGCAGACCCGTATCAGGTGACAACAGCCGAGCGGGGTTTTGCTGGGCTGATGATGTGGTCGATGGCATTGTATGTGGTGATGTTGGCAGTGCTCCTCACAGTGACTCACGGCAGTGGGGACCTTTATGATGATGTACATTATAGCATCCTGACCATCTTCTCCGGTGTACAGGACCTCCACGTCGGGCTCACAGAGGGAGCAGTGCCGGAATCCGGAGAGTCAATCCCGCCCGTGTCACCCAGGGAGGTGCCCGGAGCTGTGCCCACACGGGGGCTGGGAGCGGCAGACGGGGGACGTGTGGCTGGTGGGCGAGTGTCAGCAGTGGTCAGTATCCATAAAAATGAGGGGTCTACCTTGGGGGTTCCTCTGTAGCAGGGGTCTCCATACCATGGCCCGCGGGTCAAATCTGGCCCACTGTGAGATCTTATTAGGCCCATGGCTAGGGTCAGGTCACACCCCCAATGTACAGACTGAGGATTCGGGTCACCAGAGGCTGCCTATGGTCTCTGCTTTGACCTGATGTAAGGGGGAACTCTGATGAGGACCCTGATATTAGGAGGGCTGTGATGGGGATCCTGATGTAGAGGGTTACTTGTGCTGATATATTTATCTTTTCTGGAGAAAATGCTGCTCTGGGCTCCTTTTATTGCTGGCCACCTGTCTGAAGGCCTTGGTCACATGATCTGTTCTGAAGGACAAGTCACATACGGGGTGCAGCCAGGGTCTGAAATGGCCAAAGTGCAACCTCCCCCCTCCCCATTGATGGGCTGTAAAACTATCTCAGCTGTGTAGATTGCAGGTTCCGCCCCTTTTGCACCCTTCTCCTGCTCAAGCACCCAAGGCAGCCATCTTTTCTGCCTACCCATAGGCCTGGTGCTGATTGAGGGAGGATAGCACTGTCAGGAGGGAGAATGAGGATTGGAGAAGAGAACTGGAATGGAAGCAAACAGTGACCAGGCATTGGCTGGAAAGTGTGATGTCATACTCTAGAACATAAAGTGGAACGTAGTGAAGAGAATTCCACAGATTGGGGGCAGTGCGGGGAGTTCTGGTAGATAGACGCTGCTTCCTCCACCTGTGTGTCTCCTTCTGACTTCATTATATCTCTTCCTCCAGTATCTGCACCCCAGAGGGGAACTACTGCCAGGACATTGAATGCAGAGGTGAGTGCCCATCTCCAGGGACTCCATCTTCACTGTAGTGCTGAAACCTGATTGTTACTCCTTCTTGTATCAAGATTTTCTCTTCTCCTTCCTTTTCCCCTTCATGTTCCTCTTCTGATTTATCTTCTCTTCTTGTACCTCTTCACGTTCCTCTTCATGTTCCTCTTCCCCTTCTTTCTCCTTCACATTCCTCTTCATGTTCCTCTTCTCTTCTTGTACCTCTTCATGATCCTCTTATTGTTTCTTTTCTCTTTTTGTTCCTCTTCATGCTACTTTGAATGATCCTCTTTATGTTCTTGTTCCCCTTCATGTTCCTCTTCTCATTTCTCTTCTCTTCTTGTACCTCTTCACGTTCCTCTTCATGTTCCTCTTCCCCTTCCTTTTCCGCTTCATGTTCCTCTTCTCATTTATCTTCTTGTACCTCTTCAAGTTCCTCTTCATGCTCCTCTTCCCCTTCATGTTCCTCTTCTCATTTCTCTTCTCTTCTTGTACCTCTTCACGTTCCTCTTCATGTTCCTCTTCCCCTTCCTTTTCCTCTTCATGTTCCTCTTCTCATTTCTCTTCTCTTCTTGTACCTCTTCACGTTCCTCTTCATGTTCCTCTCTTCTGCTTCCTCTTTCTCTTCAGGATCTTCTTCTTGTTTTTCTTCTCTTCTCGTTTCTCTTCACGCTACCTCTTACGTTCCTCTTCTTGTTTTTCTCTTCTTGTGCCTCTTCACACCACTTTTCATGTTCCTCTTCATGGTCCTCTTATTGTTTCTTTTCTCTTCTTGTTCCTCTTCATGCTACTTTGAATGAACCTCTTCATGTTCTTGTTCCTCTTCATGGTCCTCTTCTCATTTCTCTTTTCTTCTTGTACCTCTTCATACTAGTTTTTACGTTCCTCTTCATGTTCCTCTTCCCCTTCCTTTTCCTCTTCAAGATCCTCTTCTTGTTTTTCGTCTCTTCTCGTTTCTCTTCACGCTACCTCTTACGTTCCTCTTCTTGTTTATTTTCTCTTCTTGTGCCTCTTCATGCTACTTTGAATGATCCTCTTCATGTTCTTGTTCCTCTTCATGTTCCTCTTCTCATTTCTCCTCTCTTCTTGTACCTCACAGTCCTCTGCATGTTTCACTTCCCCTTCCTTTTCCTCTTCAGGATCCTCGTCTTGTTTTTCTTCTCTTCTTGTTTCTCTTCACGCTACCTCTCATGTTCCTCTTCTTATTTATTTTCTCCTCTTGTTTCTTGTTTCTCTTCATGCTACTTTGAATGATTCTCTTCATGTTCTTGTTCCTCTTCGTGGTCCACTTCTCATTTCTCGTCTGTTCTTATTCCTCTTCACGCTACTTTTCATGTTCCTTTTCATATTTCTTTTCATGTTCCTCTTCCCCTTTAGGATCCTTTTCTCGACTATGTCCTCTTCTTGTCCCACTTCCTATTTCTATTCCTGTTTTTCTTCTCATCATTCTTGTTCCGTCTTTCATTCCTCTTACTCTTCTCATTCCTCCCAATCTTCCCGTTCCTTTTATTCTTCTTGCTTCTTTTTAATCTTTTTGTTCATTTTCCAATTCTTGTTTCTTTTGCCCTTTTTCTTCTCATTTCTCTTCTTGTTCCTTTACCTCTTTTCCTTCCTCTTCCTCCTATTGATCTTCTTTCTCATCTTTTTCTTCCTCTTTAAGTTCCTCTTCCCATTCCTGTTCTTTTTCATCTTCCTCTTCTCGTCCCTCTTCTTTTTTTCTTCTTTTTCTCATTTCTCTTTCTTTTCTTGT
The DNA here is from genome assembly GCA_951230385.1 of Staurois parvus. Taxonomy (NCBI): domain Eukaryota; kingdom Metazoa; phylum Chordata; class Amphibia; order Anura; family Ranidae; genus Staurois; species Staurois parvus. The sequence continues at coordinate 126,944 of CATNWA010015352.1, forward strand.
TCCTCTTCCTCATCTCCATCTTCCTTTACCTCTCATTCTTTTTAATCTTCCTCCTCCCATTCCTCTTCTCGCTCTTCTTCATGTCCCTTTATCATGGTTTCTTTCTCCTCATGGTTATCTTCTCCTCTTCTGTCCTCTCATTTATCTCATTCCGCCTTGTCTTTATCTTTGCACTTTTTCTGGGTCCTCCTCCTTTTCTGGTTCCTCTTCCTCTTCACATTTCCTCTTTATTGTTTCTCTTCTTGTTCCTCTTCCTTATCTCTGTCCTCAACCTCTTCAAGTTCTCTGTGGCCCTCAGCTCCTTCCTCTTGGATGTTCCTCAGAGTGTCTCCTGATATCTCACAGTGAGGCCAGCCATGTGTTCCCTCTCAGGTCCTCCAGTATGGCGGTGGTGGCCAATATTTCTGTGTGTTGTAACTTGTGTTCTCGCAGTTGAGCTGAAGCAACACCAATGATGGGGGTAGTAATAGAGACATTCCCTTCTGTGGGTAATTCTGCCCTTCTATCCAATATTCAGTGAATGGTGACTGGACGCCTTGGTCTCCGTGGTCTGAATGTCCGGCCACATGTGGTGCTGCTGTCCAAATCCGGAGTCGTGCCTGTATCAACCCTCCTCCACGTAACAATGGCTCTGAATGCGAAGGCCCGGACACCGAGAGGAGAAACTGTACCAGCCAGCACTGTGAGGGTGAGCCGTCCACCATGTTACCCCCTGTTGTCTATGTAACTCTCAAGGTTCTCTATATATGAAGGACCTCATTTACTAAATCCTGGGTGAAGTGAAGTTAATCTGCGTCCTCTTTAAACAGTCAATCATGTGAAGATTGAAAACAATGGCGTTCCTCCTCCTCCTCCCTAACATTGTTGGATTTTTTCAGTGGACATAAAGTCTGGGGTTGGCCATAGGTGGGAACATGTCTCAAAGGGAGGAGTGATGAAAGGTGAGATGTGTGCCTGTTCTCCTTCTGCCCACCTGTATCTCCACCCATAGTGGACATATGGTATGGGTCTGGAGAAAGTGGGAATCTGGGACATATAGATGTTCCAATTCTGCAAAGCTATCACGTACCTGGTGATGAAGGCCAATGGAGAGAGGGCTTCCCTTGTGGCTAAGTTCCGGACTCCCCTGAGAGTAGGAGTAAGGTCCAAAGTTGCACAGGTCGCCTGTAGGAGTGCTGGTTGGTGGTCCACTCAGAAGCACAGCTGGTGCATGGAGATAGGTCTGCAGACAGGAGGCGCCTGTGCGTGGTATGCAAGCCCTTCCGGGATTTAGGTGTTTACTGGGTAGTCGGTTCAAGCCAAGGTCAGGTACCAGGTGGGAATCAGAGCGGATGTAGTCAGATGGGATAGCCGAGGTCATTCACAGAGGAGAGAGAGAGAGAGAGAGAGAGAATCCATAAGCCAGGCCGAGGTCAGATCAAGGGTAAGGCAGAGTAGACGGGTCTAGGAGCAAGCCGAGTCGGTAACAGGAAATCACGGGTCAAAGTCACAGGAACCAGGAACAGGGCACGGGGAGCTAGACATCATCCAGCAACTTGAGGAAGTGATGAGCCTCCTTATAAAGGCCATCTGGCACCAAACTGAGGCTGATGTGTCCTTCTGCGGCCATGCAGAGTACTGGCAGAAATGCCAGATCTTCCAGAACTTCTGCCATGGACAGGACCCTGACAAAAACACTGCCAAAGTTCACCGATTTTTGCAAACCACAAGAGAGACTTTGCTTTGGTACTTCCGTGCCAGGCCTAGGCTCTGTCAATTCAGCAGGGAGGCCTGGGTTGGGCATGGAAGCAGGAAGAATCCCCGTATTGATGAGGTCTGAGAGTGGCAGTCCTGTTCCTACCCTACTCACCACAGGGGAGGACAAGCTGGTCCAGGTGCACTGAGGGCTTGCAATTAGTGGCAGGCAGGTGGAAGCGGCTTGAAACCAACCCACTTATCAGAAGAACATGCAAAATGGCATCACAAAGCCCAACAAAGCTGAGGAGAGTCCCAAACCAGCTTGCCACACTTGAGTTTGCCTGCTGAGCGGTCGATGTGGCACATTATCTGCTTGTCATAGAGCTCGTCCATTTGTCCCATGTTCTGGAGGAGGAGGAGCCAGCAGCCCCATGCATGTCCAAATGTTTGTGATGGAGTCTGTGGGTGCCCCGGTCTCGGGGATAGCACAATTACTGTATCAGTCCTAGGTACGTACCAGTCTGGGGGCCTGTCGGTAGGTTGTATGGGGCCCCATGATTTGTAATGATGACCCTTGCTGTATATCGCCATCATTACTGCCTTTTATTGTCCACCATTATTCCATCATTGACTGGAACATTCCACCCTTATGTGTCTGTGGTCCCTTCAGGCAGCAGCCGGTGCGGCTGGTCGGAGTGGAGTCCGTGTTCACGGAGCTGCGGCACTGGAATTAGCAGCCGGACATGGCGGTGCGATTGTCACGGTGCTGAATCTTCGGATGTGGAATGTAATGACGGGGAGCACGTGGAGACTGCGGCGTGTTACCTGCAGCCGTGTGAAGGTGAGTGCGGGAACATGGCTTGTATCAAACATTGGGAAACATGTACTTATGTGATCTATGTTGTCTGTCTGGTCATATGTGTTCCTTGCGGTCATATGTGTTTCATGTGGTCATGTGTGTTCCTTGCGGTCATATGTGTTCCTTGTGGTCATATGTGTTTCATGTGGTCATGTGTGTTCCATGCGGTCATATGTGTTCCTTGTGGTCATATGTGTTCCTTGTGGTCATATGTGTTTCATGCGGTCATGTGTGTTCCATGCGGTCATATGTGTTCCTTGTGGTCATATGTGTTTCATGTGGTCATGTGTGTTCCATGCGGTCATATGTGTTCCTTGCGGTCATATGTGTTTCATGTGGTCATGTGTGTTCCATGCGGTCATATGTGTTCCTTGCAGTCATATGTGTTTCATGTGGTCATGTGTGTTCCATGCGGTCATATGTGTTCCTTGCGGTCATATGTGTTCCTTGCGGTCATGTGTGTTCCATGCGGTCATGTGTGTTCCTTGCGGTCATGTGTGTTACTTGCGGTCATGTGTGTTCCTTGCGGTCATGTGTGTTTCTTGCGGTCATGTGTGTTCCTTGCGGTCATATGTGTTCCTTGCGGTCATATGTGTTCCTTGTGGTCATATGTGTTCCTTGTGGTCATATGTGTTCCTTGCAGTCACAGGTCTGTTCCATGCTCTATGTGTGCCTTACAGGAAGCTGCTTCTGGGGCCAGTGGAGTAATTGGTCAGAATGCTCCTGTCACTCCGCCCTCCAGCACCGCTACAGGGAGCCTCAAGGGCCAAATGTCGACGCATGTGACAAGCTGGGCAGTGAAGTTCGGACATGTGACCTGTCAGGGTGTTCAGGTAGGAATCCTTCACTGTTACATGTGCCAGGTCCGTGTTCCACTGGCCACAACCAAATATTCCAATGAACCGGATCTGAGCTCATACAAGGGTGACCATGACCATGTTCAATATGTCCTCCAAGATGGCTGGGATCGCACGTGACCCGTGTCCAACATATGATTTTCCTGATGTTTTGTCTGATATTCGTTCCTCTCTCTTGTCTCAGAGTCCAGCTGTTGGCCTCCATTTCTATTCAGCCCATGTGGTTCTCCATGTGACAGCCTCTGTCTCTCCCGATTATCACCGGAGATTTGCCGCAACGTGTCCACCTGCCAGCCCGGCTGTTACTGCCCCCCGGTGAGTGCCAGGTCCGTGTTCAGTGCCAGAGGGGTGGGTGCAGTTCTAGTGCTGGAGTGTGACCAGGCAAAGGTCAGGTCCTTCATTGTCTGACTGGGGCCCATTAGAGTCTCCATTCCATTTGTGGTGGCTTCACCTTGGAATCTTTGTGGAGATCTGTAATCAGTAGAGAAGGTTCCTGGAAGTGTAACGGAACCGGACCCCGACTGCACCAATGTAACGGAACCGGACCCCGACTGCACCAATGTAACGGAACCGGACCCCGACTGCACCAATGTAACGGAACCGGACCCCGACTGCACCAATGTAACGGAACCGGACCCCGACTGCACCAATGTAACGGAACCGGACCCCGACTGCACTGGGGTATTCCTGTTAGACTCCCGCTTCCCTGTCCAAACACAGATCCACGGACCCCACCGCTGACCATACAGGACGAGACACACCAGACTTGTATTAAAAGAGGAAGTGGACTGCTTTATTTTACCACAGACACCAGATATATACAGAGGGCGGGGCAATACATCAAGAGCCACACAGCAGACACTCCCATCAGGAGGGAGGGCTGCTGGGAACACCCCCCACCAAGCCAATACACAAACACATACATCCCATAATAGTTTGCTCCCAAGCAAGACACAATAGAACAATGGGACCACATGGCAGTAAAACAATCCACAAACCCCCCCCCCCCACCTATACATAGGAGGATGTCTACACAATATCAGGACATTCACCCTGTACCCCTAACAGGCACAGGGGGACTTACACATAGGAGGGATATGGGGAGCTGAGAAAGGGGTCTCCCACCTCTCCAAAGGGGGCTGTGTTCCATGGGCCCCCCACCCAAAGTGAGATGTGTTCCATGAGCCCCCCACCCAAAGTGAGCTGTGTTCCATGGGCCCCCCCCACCCAGAGTGAGCTGTGTTCCATGGGCCCCCCACCCAAAGTGAGCTGTGTTCCATGAGCCCCCCACCCAAAGTGAGCCGTGTTCCATGAGCCCCCCACCGAAAGTGAGCTGCGTTCCATGGGCCCCCCCCACCCAAAGTGAGCTGTGTTCCATGAGCCCCCCACCCAAAGTGAGCTGTGTTCCATGGGCCCCCCACCCAAAGTGAGCTGTGTTCCATGGGCCCCCCACCCAAAGTGAGCTGTGTTCCATGGGCCCCCCACCCAAAGTGAGCTGTGTTCCATGGGCCCCCCACCCAAAGTGAGCTGTTTTCCATGGGCCCCCCACCCAAAGTGAGCTGTGTTCCATGAGCCCCCCACCCAAAGTGAGCTGTGTTTCCATTAACCCCCCACCCAAAGTGAGCTGTGTTCCATGGCCCCCACCCAAAGTGAGCTGTGTTCCATGGGCCCCCCACCCAAAGTGAGCTGCGTTCCATGAGCCCCCCACCCAAAGTGAGCTGCATTCCATGGGCCCCCCACCCAAAGTGAGCTGTGTTCCATGAGCCCCCCACCCAAAGTGAGCTGTGTTCCATGGGCCCCCCACCCAAAGTGAGCTGTGTTCCATGGGCCCCCCACCCAAAGTGAGCTGTGTTTCCATGGGCCCCCCACCCAAAGTGAGCTGTGTTCCATGGGCCCCCCACCCAAAGTGAGCTGTGTTCCATGGTTCCATGGGCCCCCCACCCAAAGTGAGCTGTGTTCCCCCCCACCCAAAGTGAGCTGTGTTCCATTAACCCCCCACCCAAAGTGAGCTGTGTTCCATGGGCCCCCCCAAGTGAGCTGTGTTCCATGGGCCCCCACCCAAAGTGAGCTGTGTTCCATGGGCCCCCCACCCAAAGTCACTCCCGTCACAGGAAGTCCTTATCTATGGAATAATAAATGTGTGATGGCCTCTCCCATGTCCTCTCAGGGGTTCCTGGAGCAGTACGGAGAATGTGTCCGCCCCTCGGAGTGTGGCTGTCCATACACGTCTCATGATGGCTTGGCGTATCTGACCCCGGGGGTGACACCCTGCGTCTTGGCTGTAGAGAGTGGTGAGTCTGATACATAATTGTCTGTACATACGTTTTGTCTTGGGAGATTATCACATAATGAGGGGGAGGAGTCTACCAAATAAAGGGAGGGGACACTTTTTTATGTCCCCTGAATGGCACCATATCCATCCTTCTTGTGTTACACTGAACGTCCGGATCACAAGACCATAAAGGACTTCATTACATCCAAATTCCATTGTAGAATTAGACTTTGGGTTGCAGTTATTAGGTCACATGACCTGGAGGTAACCGCCTTTATGTCTTTCCAGCGTCTGTCACCAGGGGGAGCTGCAGTGTAACAGAAAAAACTGTGAAGGTAAGTTATATATATGGCCACTCTCCAAAACCTATAGAAAATCTCATTGGCTGGGTTTGCTAGAAGGAAGGAAGCCATGCCTTGGAGCCCGAGTTCACGGCCTACATGGGCTTCATGGAGCTTACATATAGAGGCTCCTGATTCGACGATGGGGGCTGTGGCCCTTTCACCAACCCTGTAACCTAAGAGTGGACATACCTGACCTGTTTCATGTAGAACCACACTTCCTCAGGGGCAGGAGAATGCTCCATGATGGATGGGTAGACATGTCCGCTCTCAGCCCTGTAATATATAGGAGGTGCAGAGGTCGTGGGGCTCCATGAAGTTCTCTCTCTGTGATGGAGATGGTCAACAGTGGTTTCCATTTGTCTCATAGCACAGAATGTACAGCACGTGTTCTCCGGCGTAGGTTGCATCATTTTGGTTGGGTAGGTTGCACATTTTGGTTGGGTAGGTTGCACCATTTTGGTTGGGTAGGTTGCATCATTTTGGTTGGTTAGGTTGCACCATTTTGATTGGGTAGGTTGCACCATTTTGGTTGGGTAGGTTGCACCATTTTGGTTGGGTAGGTTGCACCATTTTGGTTGGGTAGGTTGCATCATTTTGGTTGGGTAGGTTGCATCATTTTGGTTGGGTAGGTTGCACCATTTTGGTTGGGTAGATTGCTCATCATTTTGGTTGGGTAGGGTTGCACCATTTTGGTTGGGTAGGTTGCATCATTTTGGTTGGGTGGGTTGCACCATTTTGGTTGGGTAGGTTGCACCATTTTGGTTGGGTAGGTTGCATCATTTTGGTTGGGTAGGTTGCATCATTTTGGTTGGGTAGGTTGCACCATTTTGGTTGGGTAGGTTGCACCATTTTGGTTGGGTAGGTTGCATCATTTTGGTTGGTTAGGTTGCACCATTTTGATTGGGTAGGTTGCACCATTTTGGTTGGGTAGGTTGCACCATTTTGGTTGGGTAGGTTGCATCATTTTGGTTGGGTAGGTTGCATCATTTTGGTTGGGTAGGTTGCATCATTTTGGTTGGGTAGGTTGCATCATTTTGGTTGGGTAGGGTTGCACCATTTTGGTTGGGTAGGTTGCATCATTTTGGTTGGGTAGGGCATCATTTTGGTTGGGTAGGTTGCATCATTTTGGTTGGGTAGGTTGCATCATTTTGGTTGGGTAGGTTGCACCATTTTGGTTGGGTAGGTTGGGTGGGTAGGTTGCACCATTTTGGTTGGGTAGGTTGCATCATTTTGGTTGGGTAGGTTGCATCATTTTGGTTGGGTAGGTTGCACCATTTTGGTTGGGTAGGTTGCATCATTTTGGTTGGGTAGGTTCATTTTGGTTGGGTAGGTTGCACCATTTGGGTTGGGTAGGTTGCATCATTTTGGTTGGGTAGGTTGCATCATTTTGGTTGGGTAGGTTGCACCATTTTGGTTGGGTAGGTTGCACCATTTTGGTTGGGTAGGTTGCACCATTTTGGTTGGGTAGGTTGCATCATTTTGGTTGGGTAGGTTGCATCATTTTGGTTGGGTAGGTTGCATCATTTTGGTTGGGTAGGTTGCATCATTTTGGTTGGGTAGGTTGCATCATTTTGGTTGGGTAGGTTGCATCATTTTGGTTGGGTAGGTTGCACCATTTTGGTTGGGTAGGTTGCCCATTTTGGTTGGGTAGGTTGCACCATTTTGGTTGGGTAGGTTGCATCATTTTGGTTGGGTAGGTTGCACCATTTTGGTTGGGTGGGTTGCACCATTTTGGTTGGGTAGGTTGCACCATTTTGGTTGGGTAGGTTGCACCATTTTGTTTGGTAGGTTGCACCATTTTGGTTGGGTAGGTTGCCCCATTTTGGTTGGGTAGGTTGCACCATTTTGGTTGGGTAGGTTGCACCATTTTGGATGGGTAGGTTGCATCATCATTTTGTTGGGTAGGTTGCATCATTTTGGTTGGGTAGGTTGCACCATTTTGGTTGGGTAGGTTGCACCATTTTGGTTGGGTAGGTTGCACCATTTTGGTTGGGTAGGTTGCACCATTTTGGTTGGGTAGGTTGCACCATTTTGGTTGGGTCTCTTGTCTGACATGTTTGGTGTCTTGTGTAGGTGAAGCGTTTCTCAGCGAATGGTCGGAGTGGACGCCGTGTAGTCACTGCATCCCATCGCCTCACAATGACTCCATACCGCCATCTTTCTACTCCGTCCAGCACCGACACCGGATCTGCCTGAATGCCCGGACCGGCTTCCCATGGACAGGAGAGTCTCCATCTTGTAGAGGGGAGCTGACCCAGGAGAGGCTATGCCCTGACCGTGAGATCTGTGATGGTGGGTATGCCTGGTGTGTTGGGGATGGGGTGGATTTATCTGAAGCGGCCTCTGATGTCCACCATCTTTGTCTCAGATCTGTGCATCTGGAACGAGTGGGGGGAATGGAGTCCCTGCCGGGAGCCCTGCAGTGGTGGTTTCCGCTCTAGATGGCGCCATGTTTATCACCCCGTAGACGTTACCCAGTGCCAGGGTGCCCGCTTCCAGTCTGAGAGCTGTAACACGGCTGCCTGTCCAGGTAAGTGTCCGGAGGAAGTCAGACTTGGCTCCGTAACGTCTCCAGCTCACACCTTCCTAACTTCTCTTCTCCCACAGGAGAGAATTGTGAGGACCCGAGGGAAGGCCTCCAAGGTGGAATGTGCCAACAAGTGCCCCCGCTCCTGTGCTGACCTCTGGGAACATGTGGAGTGCCTGCAGGGGCAGTGCCGGATGGGTATGGCCAGCTCAGTCATGTGACAAATATTCCGTAATGTACAGCGGCCGGGGACTGGTCACTCTTACTGCCCCTCCCCCTCTCCAGTGACCAGTTACATCTTTCCCATCCCTCTGGTGACCGGTCACTCTTACTGCCCCTCCCCCTCTCCAGTGACCAGTCACTGTTACAGCTTTCCCATCCCTCTGGTGACCGGTCACTCTTACTGCCCCTCCCCCTCTCCAGTGACCAGTCACTGTTACAGCTTTCCCATCCCTCTGGTGACCCGGTCACTCTTACTGCCCCTCCCCCTCTCCAGTGACCAGCCACTGTTACAGCTTTCCCATCCCTCTGGTGACCGGTCACTCTTACTGCCCCTCCCCCCCTCCAGTGACCAGCCACTGTTACAGCTTTCCCATCCCTCTGGTGACGGTCACTCTTACTGCCCCTCCCCCTCTCCAGTGACCAGTCACTGTTACAGCTTTCCCATCCCTCTGGTGACCGGTCACTCTTACTGCCCCTCCCCCTCTCCAGTGACCAGCCACTGTTACAGCTTTCCCATCCCTCTGGTGACCGGTCACTCTTACTGCCCCTCCCCCCCTCCAGTGACCAGCCACTGTTACAGCTTTCCCATCCCTCTGGTGACCGGTCACTCTTACTGCCCCTCCCCCTCTCCAGTGACCAGCCACTGTTACAGCTTTCCCATCCCTCTGGTGACCGGTCACTCTTACTGCCCCTCCCCCTCTCCAGTGACCAGCCACTGTTACAGCTTTACCATCCCTCTGGTGACCGGTCACTCTTACTGCCCCTCCCCCTCTCCAGTGACCAGTTACATCTTTCCCATCTCTCTGGTGACTGGTCACTCTTACTGCCCCTCCCCCCCCTCTCCAGTGACCAGTTACAGGTTTCCCACCCCTCTGGTGACCGGTCACTCTTTACTGCCCCCCCCCAGTCTCCAGTGACCAGTTACAGCTTTCCCATCCCTCTGGTGACCGGTCACTCTTACTGCCCCTCCCCCTCTCCAGTGACCACTCACTGTTACAGCTTTACCATCCCTCTGGTGACCGGTCACTCTTACTGCCCCTCCCCCTCTCCAGTGACCAGTTACAGCTTTCCCATCCCTCTATTGACTGGTCACTCTTACTGCCCCTCCCCCCTCCAGTGACCAGTTACAGCTTTCCCATCCTCTGGTGACCGGTCACTCTTACTGCCCCTCCCCCCCATCCAGTGACCAGTTACAGCTTTCCCATCCCTCTGGTGACCGGTCACTCTTACTGCCCCTCCCCCTCTCCAGTGACCAGCCACTGTTACAGGATTCCCACCCCTCTGGTGACCAGTCACTCTTACTGCCCCTCCCCCCATCCAGTGACCAGTCACTGTTACAGCTTTCCCATCCCACACTGGTGACCGGTCACTCTCTTACTGCCCCCCCCCTCTCCAGTGACCAGTCACTGTTACAGCTTTACCATCCCTCTGGTGACACTTGTCTACACTGAGTAACTGTACCCCCCCCTCTCCAGTGACCAGTTACAGCTTTCCCATCCCTCTGGTGACCAGTCACTCTTACTGCCCCCCTCCCCCCATCCAGTGAGCAGTCACTGTTACATCTTTCCCATCCCTCTGGTCCCGGTCACTCTTACTGCCCCTCCCCCCATCCAGTGACAGTTACATCTTTCCCATCCCTCTGGTGACCGGTCACTCTTACTGCCCCTCCCCCCATCCCATCGTTGGTCACCCTTGTGGTACATTACCCATTACTCTTCTCTTGCAGGATGCCGATGTCCAGAAGGCTGGCTTTTGCAGGATAAGACGTGTGTGCCGATGGCGGATTGTCGCTGTGGACTGCCCAACATCCAATGGCACCACAGAATACGAACCTGGTGCCATCGTCCATGTTGGATGTAATAATTGGTGGGTTTGTGTATCTATCACAATATCCGGAAGTCTTTCTCTAATATCTTTATGGAGGTTCCTCCAGTGAAGTGATTTCATTCCAGGAATAGCCACGCCCCCTTGGCATTGTGTCCTTGGTTCCAGTGCTGTGTAATTTATTTCTATGACAGCTCCATAATCTTCCTCTCTTGTGAAGGATCTCATGTATCCAGGTCATGGTACATCTAGTTGTAGTTGCTCAGCTGGACTTGTTCTTTAATGTTTTGTATCTTCTCCAAGCCACTTGTCCACACTGAGTATCAGGAACATCCCCTGGTATCTTCTCCAAGCCACTTGTCCACACTGAGTATCAGGAACATCCCCTTGTATCTTCTCCAAGCCACTTGTCCACACTGAGTATCAGGAACCTCCCCTTGTATCTTCTCCAAGCCACTTGTCCACACTGAGTATCAGGAACATCCCCTTGTATCTTCTCCAAGCCACTTGTCCACACTGAGTATCAGGAACCTCCCCTGGTATCTTCTCCAAGCCACTTGTCCACACTGAGTATCAGGAACCTCCCCTTGTATCTTCTCCAAGCCACTTGTCCACACTGAGTATCAGGAACATCCCCTTGTATCTTCTCCAAGCCACTTGTCCACACTGAGTATCAGGAACATCCCCTTGTATCTTCTCCAAGCCACTTGTCCACACTGAGTATCAGGAACCTCCCCTTGTATCTTCTCCAAGCCACTTGTCCACACTGAGTATCAGGAACCTCCCCTTGTATCTTCTCCAAGCCCACTTGTCCACACTGAGTATCAGGAACCTCCCCTGGTATCTTCTCTCCATCACACAGGGAGCACAGGCACCTCCATCCAACCACCATGAAGCGTGTAGATGGTGTTGTCTAAGAATAGTATCGTTAGGTGTGAAAGTTGTGGACCAGCCCCCCCCCCCTGTTCTAGTTATATGATCCCATCCGTTGGAGGACAGTGAGGTCCCATTTTGGACAAAGAGGACAACTGGTTTACAAGAGGTGTGGAAGAGGCCATCTACATCAGAATGGAACAACCATCATTAAACAGGGTTAGGGCCTTCTACACCACCTGTCTCCTACACTTAATGCCACTTTACCATCTCTCAACTCTGGAGATCTGACAGCCACCTTCAGCCATGTGACTCTGGAGAGTAACACATATGCAGACTGACAGCTCTGGTTTCCTAATGGGAAGCTGTTGAGACCCCCACACTTGGACTACATCCATACAGTGGTCATCTGGAAATGATTGTCCTCAGGGCCGGACAAAACTGCTGGACGCTCCATTTCAGTATGTTGGATGAAATTGGTAACTTCCGCAAGTCTTCCACCTCCTGTCCAGTTCTTTGGCAATCAACATCTACACAATCCAACCACCTACTAGTTTCCTCTCTTGGTTTGGAGGACGTCCCGACTCTCTCTTCTAATTACAGTCCCCCATCTGCTGAGTATTTCTCTGGTTTCTATGGATGTGACCACCACCTACTAGTTTCCTCTCTTGGTTTGGAGGACGTCCCGACTCTCTCTTCTAATTACAGTCTCCCATCTGCTGAGTATTTCTGGATTTCTATGGGATGTCTACTAGTTTCCTCTCTTGGCAGGATGTCCCGACTCTCTTCTAATTACAGTCTCCCATCTGCTGAGTATTTCTGGGGGCCCCCCACCTACTATTTCTCTCTTGGTTTGGAGGACGTCCCGACTCTCTCTTCTAATTACAGTCTCCCATCTGCTGAGTATTTCTGGGATTTATATGGATGTGACCACCACCTACTAGTTTCCTCTCTTGGTTTGGGGGTCCCGACCCTCTACAGTCTCCCATCTGCTGATTTCTGGTTTCTCTGACCACCACCTACCTGAGCCTGAGTATTTCTGGGTTTCTATGGATGTGACCACCACCTACTAGTTTCCTCTCTTGGTTTGGAGGACGTCCCGACTCTCTCCTAATTACAGTCTCCCATCTGCTGAGTATTTCTGGTTTCTATGGATGTGACCACCACCTACTAGTTTCCTCTCTTGGTTTGGAGGACGTCCCGACTCTCTCTTCTAATTACAGTCTCCCATCTGCTGAGTATTTCTGGGATTTCTATGGATGTGACCACCACCTACTAGTTTCCTCTCTTGGTTTGGAGGACGTCCCGACTCTCTCTTCTAATTACAGTCTCCCATCTGCTGAGTATTTCTGGGTTTCTATGGATGTGACCACCACCTACTAGTTTCCTCTCTTGGTTTGGAGGACGTCCCGACTCTCTCTTCTAATTACAGTCTCCCATCTGCTGAGTATTTCTGGATTTCTATGGATGTGACCACCTACTAGTTTCCTACTAGTTTCCTCTCTTGGTTTGGAGGATGTGTCCCGACTAGTTTCCTCTCTCTTCTTCTAATTACAGTCTCCCATCTGCTGAGTATTTCTGGATTTCTATGGATGTGACCACCACCTACTAGTTTCCTCTCTTGGTTTGGAGGACGTCCCGACTCTCTCTTCTAATTACAGTCTCCCATCTGCTGAGTATTTCTGGGTTTCTATGGATGTGACCACCACCTACTAGTTTCCTCTCTTGGTTTGGAGGACGTCCCGACTCTCTCTTCTAATTACAGTCTCCCATCTGCTGAGTATTTCTGGGTTTCTATGGATGTGACCACCACCTACTAGTTTCCTCTCTTGGTTTGGAGGACGTCCCGACTCTCTCTTCTAATTACAGTCTCCCATCTGCTGAGTATTTCTGGATTTCTATGGATGTGACCACCACCTACTAGTTTCCTCTCTTGGTTTGGAGGACATCCCGACTCTCTCTTCTAATTACAGTCTCCCATCTGCTGAGTATTTCTGGGTTTCTATGGATGTGACCACCACCTACTAGTTTCCTCTCTTGGTTTGGAGGACGTCCCGACTCTCTCTTCTAATTACAGTCTCCCATCTGCTGAGTATTTCTGGTTTCTATGGATGTGACCACCACCTACTAGTTTCCTCTCTTGGTTTGGAGGACGTCCCGACTCTCTCTTCTAATTACAGTCTCCCATCTGCTGAGTATTTCTGGATTTCTATGGATGTGACCACCACCTACTAGTTTCCTCTCTTGGTTTGGAGGACGTCCCGACTCTCTCTTCTAATTACAGTCTCCCATCTGCTGAGTATTTCTGGATTTCTATGGATGTGACCACCACCTACTAGTTTCCTCTCTTGGTTTGGAGGACGTCCCGACTCTCTCTTCTAATTACAGTCTCCCATCTGCTGAGTATTTCTGGATTTCTATGGATGTGACCACCACCTACTAGTTTCCTCTCTTGGTTTGGAGGACATCCCGACTCTCTCTTCTAATTACAGTCTCCCATCTGCTGAGTATTTCTGGATTTCTATGGATGTGACCACCACCTACTAGTTTCCTCTCTTGGTTTGGAGGACGTCCCGACTCTCTCTTCTAATTACAGTCTCCCATCTGCTGAGTATTTCTGGGTTTCTATGGATGTGACCACCACCTACTAGTTTCCTCTCTTGGTTTGGAGGACGTCCCGACTCTCTCTTCTAATTACAGTCTCCCATCTGCTGAGTATTTCTGGATTTCTATGGATGTGACCACCACCTACTAGTTTCCTCTCTTGGTTTGGAGGACGTCCCGACTCTCTCTTCTAATTACAGTCTCCCATCTGCTGAGTATTTCTGGATTTCTATGGATGTGACCACCGCCTACTAGTTTCCTCTCTTGGTTTGGAGGACGTCCCGACTCTCTCTTCTAATTACAGTCTCCCATCTGCTGAGTATTTCTGGATTTCTATGGATGTGACCACCACCTACTAGTTTCCTCTCTTGGTTTGGAGGACATCCCGACTCTCTCTTCTAATTACAGTCTCCCATCTGCTGAGTATTTCTGGATTTCTATGGATGTGACCACCACCTACTAGTTTCCTCTCTTGGTTTGGAGGACGTCCCGACTCTCTCTTCTAATTACAGTCTCCCATCTGCTGAGTATTTCTGGATTTCTATGGATGTGACCACCACCTACTAGTTTCCTCTCTTGGTTTGGAGGACGTCCCGACTCTCTCTTCTAATTACAGTCTCCCATCTGCTGAGTATTTCTGGATTTCTATGGATGTGACCACCACCTACTAGTTTCCTCTCTTGGTTTGGAGGACGTCCCGACTCTCTCTTCTAATTACAGTCTCCCATCTGCTGAGTATTTCTGGGTTTCTATGGATGTGACCACCACCTACTAGTTTCCTCTCTTGGTTTGGAGGACATCCCGACTCTCTCTTCTAATTACAGTCTCCCATCTGCTGAGTATTTCTGGGTTTCTATGGATGTGACCACCACCTACTAGTTTCCTCTCTTGGTTTGGAGGACGTCCCGACTCTCTCTTCTAATTACAGTCCAGGCATGCATTCCAGAGACAGCAAACGGTCCTTGAGCTTGGTTCTTAGGTTTTATTAGGAGTATTAAAATTGGATGGGGTTGAGGGGTGTACGGGATGCCCAAGGAACAGTAAACTGAGGACAGGTTGCTGACAACTATGTACAAGTCCAAAGACTGGAACTTCTGTTCTAGGAGAGCTCTCCTGATATACCACCCCAGACCCCAGATAAATCCTCTTTTTTACCCAGCTGTCTGGAGGAATCGCTGGGCAAGGAGATCCAGTGGCTGCCAGTTTAAGTTGTCAGGTTTCCCATCAGAATGCTCTTTCCCCTTAGCTGGCCCAGGGGGTGCAAGATTAGCCACTTAGTCAGTCCTTGCCTGTGAGCTGGTGTAGGTAGGTATGCTTCCCTGGCTCCACAGGTGGTCCTCCCTTTGTGGGGCTGAGAGATCCTCCTTTCCAGGTCCCAGCCTGTAGGTAGGCCGCTTTCCACTGGGCCCCCTCCCAAATTCCTGCATCTCATTTCTGGGTTTTTAATTGTGACCACTACTTGCCTTCTTCACAGCTTCTACCCGAACTCTCCCCTCTACTGAGCAGGCTCAGCCACTCTTAAGAGATGTCCGGACCCCATGCCAAGCCTCCTGCTTGGGGATTGGCCAGGATCCCTTAGGAGTGCAGACCGACTCCTCCTCACCCCCACCCACTGAGTTCTAGAGACTTCTCCAAGTCTCTAGATCAGGGGGAGGTATCAGAGAACTGATCTACAGAGCCTCTCAGCCCTGACCCAGAGCTGACCTCCCTGACTATCTTTTTCATCTGCTTCTCACCCTTCTGCTGAAAAAAACCCCCAAAAAAAACAAGTAGCTCCCCCTAGCTAGCTAGGAGGGTGCTACATCCATATCAGATCACAGAGCCCCCTAGCTGATAGAAATATAAGAAGCTTCTGGGCTCTGGACACTGTTGTGCACACCCATGAGTTGGGAGACAGCTTGCGAGATCAGGCAACCGTGAGACTTCAGCCTCCGACACTCAAGCCGAAGGGCTCAACCGTAATTAATAAAGTTCTTAAAGCTGAATGAGGTGAAGATAAATCAGACGGTCCGGTTCTGAGGACCTCAGACTGAATCTTCTGATCTCCTGAGCCCCAGGTACACCAATCACGTGAGCTTCATGTCGTCTTCCTCCTCAGCACCTGTGTGAACGGCACCTTCACCTGTACAGATCTGCTGTGTCCGGTGTATGGGCCCTGGACTGGCTGGGGCCCCTGTTCTGTGAGCTGCGGTGGGGGCCACAAGTGGAGGAACCGCTCCTGTACGGAGAGAGGTCCAGACGGAGCTGCCTGCGGGAGTGAGAGCCGAGAGGTGGAGGAGTGTAATAGTGAGCCGTGTCCAGGTGAGTGGTGACCCCCAAGAGGGAGATTTACTGGATCTGGAGCAGCAGTGCATGCGGCCAATCGGCTTCTAGCTTCTGCTTGTTCAATTAAGCTTTGGCAATAAAACCTGGATGCTGATTGGTTGCTATGCAGAGCTGCACCAGCTCTTCAGTTTGAGTAAGACTCCTCCCCATGATGGCAGCAGTGAATGCCAGACCGATATTTCGCCTTTCACGGGAAGGTCCATAGACATCATCTCACCCATCCTTCCATTGAGGTCCATAGACATCATCCCACCCGTCCTTCCATTGAGGTCCACAGACATCATCCCCCCGTCCTTCCATTGAGGTCCATAGACATCATCCCGCCCGTCCTTCCATTGAGGTCCAGACATCATTCCGCCCGTCCTTCCATTGAGGTCCATAGACATCATCCCGCCCGTCCTTCCATTGAGGTCCATAGACATCATCCCGCCCGTCCTTCCATTGAGGTCCATAGACATCATCCCGCCTGTCCTTCCATTGAGGTCCATAGACATCATCCCGCTTGTCCTTCCATTGAGGTCCATAGACATCATCCCGCCTGTCCTTCCATTGAGGTCCATAGACATCATCCCGCCCGTCCTTCCATTGAGGTCCATAGACATTATCCCACCCGCCCTTCCATTGAGGTCCATATACATCATCCCGCCCCCTCCTTCCATTGAGGTCCATAGACATCATCCCGCCTGTCCTTCCATTGAGGTCCATAGACATCATCCCGCCCCCTCCTTCCATTGAGGTCCATAGACATCATCCCGCCCGTCCTTTCATCGAGGTCCATAGACATCATCCCACCCGTCCTTCCATTGAGGTCCATAGACATCATCCCACCCGTCCTTCCATTGAGTCCATAGACATCATCCCGCTCGTCCTTCCACTGAGGTCCATAGACATCATCCCGCCCGTCCTTCCATTGAGGTCCATAGACATCATCCCGCCCGTCCTTCCATTGAGGTCCATAGACATCATCCCACCCGTCCTTCCATTGAGGTCCACAGACATCATCCCACCCGTCCTTCCATTGAGGTCCACAGACATCATCCCGCCCGTCCTTCCATTGAGGTCCATAGACATCATCCCGCCCGTCCTTCCATTGAGGTCCAGACATCATTCCGCACGTCCTTCCATTGAGGTCCATAGACATCATCCCGCCCGTCCTTCCATTGAGGTCCATAGACATCATCCCACCCGTCCTTCCATTGAGGTCCACAGACATCATCCCGCCTGTCCTTCCATTGAGGTCCACAGACATCATCCCGCCTGTCCTTCCATTGAGGTCCACAGACATCATCCCCCACCCGTCCTTCCATTGAGGTCCATAGACATCATCCCACCCGTCCTTCCATTGAGGTCCATAGACATCATCCCGCCCGTCCTTCCATTGAGGTCCACAGACATCATCCCACCTGTCCTTCCATTGAGGTCCACAGACATCATCCCCACCTGTCCTTCCATTGAGATCCACAGACATCATCCCACCCGTCCTTCCAATGAGGTCCATAGACATTATCCCCCCAGTCCTTCCATTGAGATCCACAGACATCATCATCCCACCCGTCCTTCCATCGAGGTCCATAGACATCATCCCGCCTGTCCTTCCATTGAGGTCCATAGACATCATCCCGCCCCTGTCCTTCCATTGAGGTCCATAGACACATCCCGCCCGTCCTTCCATTGAGGTCCATAGACATCATACCCCCAGTCCTTCCATCGAGGTCCATAGACATCATCCCGCCCGTCCTTCCATTGAGTCCATAGACATCATCCCACCCATCCTTCCATTGAGGTCCATAGACATCATCCCGCCCGTCCTTCCATTGAGTCCATAGACATCATCCCGCCCGTCCTTCCATTGAGTCCATAGACATCATCCCACCCATCCTTCCATTGAGGTCCATAGACATCATCCCGCCTGTCCTTCCATTGAGGTCCATAGACATCATCCCACCCATCCTTCCATTGAGGTCCATAGACATCATCCCGCCCGTCCTTCCATTGACACAACCTGAAGTGCCTACTGCGGTAAGCAGCCAATCAGATTTAACTTTGAGATAAAGGATCTGCTCTGATTGGCAGCTTGCTGTGTTGGATTGGATAGGCCGGTGTGGAGATCACGTGATTCTGACCATGAAATGTTTTCTGTCCAGTGAGCTGCGCGCTCAGCGAGTGGTCCGTGTGGAGCGATTGCAGCGCCAGCTGTGGGGGAGGGGTTTCTGAGAGGAACCGAACAGTCCTGGTAGCGGGTGATCCAGGCGGGGAACCGTGTCCGAATCTGCTCGTCCTGCACCGAACATGCAACTTCCACAACTGCACTCCAGGTACGGCGGGGGCAGGGCCGCTCCCTGTATGATGATCGCATGTGTGCCCCCCCCCCATTAATATTCACGCTTCTCCCCGCAGTTTGCCCCGATGGTCAGATCTACAGCGACTGCGCCAATTCCTGCCCTCTGACCTGTGCCGACCTCCGACCTGACACCGCCTGCCTGAATGAGACGTGCCAGACTGGCTGCGCCTGCCCCCGAGGACAGGTGGGTGACCCTGGGGGGACGATCTGGATATATCCTAACACGCCCCACACGCCTACGAGATCCGCATTGTGCCGCCATGACTGCGTCTGTCCGGAGGGCTCCACCAATTGGGTGATCAGTGACCAGGGCTGGGACTAGGGGTGGGCGAGAGGGACGGCTGCCCTGGGCACAATGGTGTACTGTAGAGATGGGGGCACCTTGCTTCTGACAGGAGTTGTATCAGCGGCATCTCTACTCCTGTCAGCGCAGCACTGAGAGCAGCGAGGAGAGAGCTGGGAGGCGTGGGATCCCCCTAAGTGGCATATAATGGGGGCGCAGTTTGGCATCCTTGCCCTGGGCGCAATGGTGTACTGTATAGAGACGGGGGCACCTTGCTTCTGACAGGAGTAGTCCCAGCGGCAGCATCTCTACTCCTGTCAGCGCAACACTGAGAGCAGCAAGGAGAGATCTGGGAGGCGTGGGATCCCATAAGTGGCATATAATGGAGGAGGGGGTGCAGTTTGGCATCCTTGCCCTGGGCACAGTGGTGTACTGTAGAGATGGGGGCACCTTGCTTCTGACAGGAGTAGTCCCAGCAGCATAGCTACTCCTGTCAGCGCAGCCTGAGAGCAGCGAGGAGAGATCTGGGAGGCGTGGGATCCCCTAAGCGGCATATAATAATGCAGAGGATCCTTGCCCTGGGGGTGCAGTTTGGCATCCTTGCCCAGGAGTAGGGGTGCACGGTAGAGATGGGGGCACCTTGCTTCTGACAGGAGTTGTACCAGCGGCATCTCTACTCCTGTCAGCGCAGCACAGTTTGGCATCCTTGCCCTGGGCGCTGGATGGCCTTGTCCCAGCACTGGCAGTGAGTGCTGCGATTGGTCAGTTATCCCATTATTGAGCTCCGCCCATAGAGAGATGACAATCTGAGATGAAACGTTCCCCTCCTGCCAAGCTCTGTGCAGGGATTGGACGTCCTGGTCCCACAGAAACGCCTCCAGGTCTGGCAGATCGATGTTTGTGGTGTGGGGGCACCTTGCCTGACAGGAGTAGTCCCAGCAGCATCGATCTCCTCTCCGGCCTGAGGCGTGGGGATCCCCTCACAGGTCCTACAGCATGGGTCTGCAGTTTGGCATCCTTGCCCCCACCAGAAGACTGTGTGTGTCTTCTGACAACCTTCCCAGCCCCACTCCTGCCATGGGCAGCACAGTTTGGCATCCTTGCCCTGACAGGATGGACGTCCTTGTCCCAGCACTGGCAGTGAGTGCTGGGAGAGACACTCGGTGGTCAGTGGCCCCGGACCGATCTCCTCTCCGGCCTGATACCCTCACAGGTCCTACAGCCCATAGAGGATGACAATCTGCATGAAACGTTCCCTCCTGCCAAGATTGGACGTCCTGTGCGAACCTCCTCCAGGTCTGGCAGATCGATGTTTGTGGTGTGGCCCCGGACGTGATCGATCTCCTCTCCGGCCTGATACCCTCACAGGTCCTACAGCATGGAGTCTGCATCCCACCAGAAGACTGTGTGTGGTCCTCCAACCTTCACCCCACCTGCCATGGGCAGCCAACCTGACGCTGGAGGACCCGGGGGCCGGGGACCGTCATCTACCACCAATGTAACAACTGGTAAGAGGGCCGATGCGGGGGAATGAGACACTCGGTCCATGCGGGGACCTGTCACATGGATCATATATTGTGTGTCTTGCAGCACCTGCCGTATGGGAAGCTTCCTGTGCACTGCAGAGAACTGTGCCGGTAAGTCCCGCCCCCGAGGATTGCTGTCCTTGTCTCTGATTGGCTAGGCATTGACCCGCCTCCTGCGCAGCCTTGGCTGGTGGCAGACGTGATGTTCCCGTGTTCTGATTCATCTCTCCTTACAGTGGACTGTCAGTGGTCCCCGTGGTCGGACTGGTCGCCGTGTCCTGTCACATGTGGTACCGGAGTCCAGACTGCACAGCGACGGCAAACGCAACTGCGTCTGTATGATGGCGAGGCCACAATGCACAGGGACCCGCAACACGCCACAGGGACTGTGACCTCTGCCAGCCATCAGGGACTGCAGTGAGTGCCCAACCATACCGCACACGCCATCAGGGACATAGCTCAGGGGGACACACACATCATCAGAAACCATCAGGACCGCACACATAGCCCAGGGACCGCACACCACACACACAGGGACCATCATAGGGACATAGCCATAAGGGACCACACACACCATCAGGGAATGTACACACCATCGGGGACCGCACACACCATCAGGGACCCACACACACATCAGGGGGACAGGGACCGTATACATTGTGGGTTCCTGACGTTTCCGCTGTCTGTGGTCAGGTTGTCCCGATGGGGAGAGATGGAGACGTCCTTCAACCGATGGAGAGTTCTGTGAACGGACTTGTCAAGAACTGTACGGGGAGCCATGGAGGAACTGTAGCAGCGGCACCCTGGGGAGCTGTGTGTGTGAGATGGGGACTTACCGGAGCCGTACGGGACAGTGTGTGAGTCCTGCGCAGTGCGGGTGTGAACACGGTGGACAGCTCTACGAGGTACGGTGACCCTTCATTCTGGTTTACATTGCCTGTCCTGATGGTCCACATACAGCAGATCTTTGGGGAATGACCTCCCCTCCAGACTCCACTCTGGACTCTTCATGGGCCGCGTACATCCCACATCTGCAGACTGGACCAATCAAAAGCTTTCCTTCTTGGCAGGTGGTGACATCATATCACAGTGAGGCTGGATCTGATGATATGGGGGGTGCAGGTGGGTGATTGCCATATTAATTGGTGGCCAATGGGACCATTGAGAGATGTGTGGAGATAGAACAGCAGATTTTCGGGCAACGACCTCTCCAACTCAACTTCCCTCCAGACTACATTTTGGACCCTTTACAGGCCATGCACATCCCAACCCTTTATATGGCGGCCTTGTATATGCAGAATGGGCCAATCGAAAGCTTCCCTTCTTGGCAGGTGGTGTCCTGATCTTCATAATGAAGCTGATGATATGTGGGGTGCAGGTGGGTGATTGCCCTTTTGATTGGTGGCCAATGGGACCATTGAGGGTTATATGGAAGTAGAACAACAGATGTGTGGGGAACGTTCTCCCCACCCTGACCTGTCCTCTAGACTCCACTCTAGAACCTTCACGGGCCACGCACATATATGGTTGCCTTACATATGCGGAATGGGCCAATCAAAAGCTTTCCTTCTTGGCAGGTGGTGTCCTGATCTTCATAATAGGGCTGATGATATGGGGGGTGCAGGTGGGTGATTGCCAATATTGATTGGTGGCCAATGGGACCATTGAGGGATGTGTGGAGGTAGAACAGCAGATTTTCTCCAACTCCACTTCCCTCCAGACTACACTTTGGACCCTTCACAGGACCATGCACATCCCAACCCTTTATATGGCGGCCTTGTATATGCACAATGGGCCAATCAGAAGCTTCCCTTCTTGGCAGGTGGTGACATCATATCACAGTGAGGCTGGATCTGATGATATGGGGGTGCAGGTGGGTGATTGCCCTTTTCATTGGTGGCCATTGGGACCATTGAGGGTTATATGGAAGTAGATGTTTGGGGAACGACCTGTCCACCCTGACCTGTTCTACAGACTCCACTACAGACCCTTCACGGGCCATGCACATATATGGCGGCATATATATGCAGATTGGGCCAATCGAAAGCTTCTCTTCTTGGTAGGTGGTGACTTCAGATCACCATGAGGCTGGATCTGATGATATAGGGTGCAGGTGGGTGATTGCCACCATTATGGATTGGTGGCCAATGAGGCCATTGAGGGTTACATGGAGGTAGAACAGCATACAACCTCTCCACCTCGACCTCTCCTCCAGACTCCACCTTGGACCTTGTAGAGGTCATGCCCATCCCAAACCCCTAAATGGCAGCCTTATGACGATTGGGCCAATTGAAAGCTTCCCTTCTTGGTAGGTGGTGACTTCAGAGTACCATGAGGCCTGGCCTGATGATATGAGGGGTCCAGGTGGGCGATCTCCATATTTGGCCAATGGAACTGTTAGGGGTTGTGTGTGATTTTTAACGGGAACTTAGTCACATCCGCCCCCCTACCTGCTCCATGTCCACCAATTATGAATGGAGAGAGGCTGAGGGGATCTCAGCTCTTCATCCTCTGCAGGCGATATTCTTCATATGGTCAGCCCTCCCCCCCAGTATGTCCCACAATTCCCAGCATACATTGGGGCAGGATCTGGAATGGGTATTATGGACCTTACTTCTCCTCCTGATGATGGAAAGGTCTGGAATTTGTGTTTTTGTAGCCGGGAGCGACATGGCAGGACGGGTGTCAGGTGTGTCGATGTGTGAACGGCCTTGGAGTCTGTGCCCCGGCGTGTCCCCCACTCTACTGCATGGAGGTGAGACCCAGATCCTCACAGATCCCCTCCCCCCATCCCACAATGTCTATGGACTGACCTGGATGTAATGACCTCTGTGTCCCCCGGCAGGGAGAGGTGAAGGTTCAGGAGCCCGGAGAGTGCTGCCCCGTCTGCCGCAAGGAGATCCCAGGTAGGAGATCCCACACTCCAGTATATGTGTTAGGAGAGCCACACGGTGACCTCAGCTTGGCCGCCATCTTGGTGATTGGTCAGTGAGGGAGGACCCCACGTGTCCAAGGATTGGTGTCCAGTCCTCCAATGGAATGACTGATAATATGAATATTGTATAATGCATCCTCTCTACCCATAGAGGAGCGATCGCCAGTGTGCCGCCTACACACGGAACTCCGGAACATCACCAAGGCCAACTGTTACCTGGACCGGGTGGAGGTCAGCTTCTGCCGGGGCCACTGCACTTCCTGGACCAACGTCCTGGCTGAGGTGAGGATGGGTCTCCATGGGCAGTGTCCACCCTCCATGTAGAATACTTGGACCGGGTGTAGGGTGGGTGTGGGGAGGGGGATGGGTCTCCATGGGCAGTGTCCACCCTCCATGTAGAATACCTGGACCGGGTGTAGGGTGGGTGTGGGGAGGGGGATGGGTCTCCATGGGCAGTGTCCACCCTCCATGTAGAATACCTGGACCGGGTGTGGGGAGGGGGATGGGTCTCCATGGGCAGTGTCCACCCTCCATGTAGAATACCTGGACCGGGTGTAGGGTGGGTGTGGGGAGGGGGATGGGTCTCCATGGGCAGTGTCCACCCTCCATGTAGAATACCTGGACCGGGTGTGGGGAGGGGGATGGGTCTCCATGGGCAGTGTCCACCCTCCATGTAGAATACCTGGACCGGGTGTAGGGTGGGTGTGGGGAGGGGGATGGGTCTCCATGGGCAGTGTCCACCCCTCCATGTAGAATACCTGGACCGGGGGTGTGGGGAGGGGGATGGGTCTCCATGGGCAGTGTCCACCCTCCATGTAGAATACCTGGACCGGGTGTAGGGTGGGTGTGGGGAGGGGGATGGGTCTCCATGGGCAGTGTCCACCCTCCATGTAGAATACCTGGACCGGGTGTGGGGAGGGGGATGGGTCTCCATGGGCAGTGTCCACCCTCCATGTAGAATACCTGGACCGGGTGTAGGGTGGGTGTGGGGAGGGGGATGGGTCTCCATGGGCAGTGTCCACCCTCCATGTAGAATACCTGGACCGGGTGTAGGGTGGGTGTGGGGAGGGGGATGGGTTGCCGTGTGCCCACATGGTCTCTGACCCAGAAAGGTGTCATGTTTGTCCTCTGTCTTCCAGGAGCCGTACCTCCAGACGGTGTGTGACTGCTGCAGCTACAGACTGGACCCCGACACCCCGGTGAAGATCCTCAACCTCCAGTGTGAAGATGGGGAGGAGGAGCCGGTGGTCCTTCCCGTCATTCAAGGCTGCGAGTGCAGCAGTTGTCAGGGTGAGTGTTGTCAGACGGCCATGACACCTACTGAAGTCATGTGACACGGGCGACATCTATTGACTGGAATTATAGGTTCTGTGTGCGGGCCAAACTACGTATCATCACTTCCAATGGGGGGATTTCCCTGCAGTAGTTGGTGTGTCTGCCCCTCCCACAATGGGGAGTTCTTCCAGTAGTTTGTGTCTCTGCCCCTCCCACAATGGGGAGTTCTTCCAGTAGTTTGTGTCTCTGCCCCTCCCACAATGGGGAGTTCTTCCAGTAGTTTGTGTCTCTGCCCCTCCCACAATGGGGAGTTCTCCTTCCAGTAGTTGGTGTGTCTGCCCCTCCCACAATGGGGAGATTTCCTGCAGTAGTTTGTGTCTCTGCCCCTCCCACAATGGAGAGATTTCTCTCAGTAGTTTGTGCCTCTGCCCCTCCCACAATGGGGAGTTATCCTTCCAGTAGTTGGTGTCTCTGCCCCTCCCACAATGGGGAGTTTTCCTTCCAGTAGTTGGTGTGTCTCTGCCCCTCCCACAATGGGGAGTTTTCCCCAGTACTTTGTGCCTCTGCCCCTCCCACAATGGGGAGGTTTCCCTGCAGTAGTTGCCTCTGCCCCTCCCACAATGGGGAGGTTTCCCTGCAGTAGTTGGTGCCTCTGCCCCTCCCACAATGTGGAGATTCCCCCCATTTGTTGAGTGTCTCTGCCCCTCCCACAATGGGGAATTTCCCCCCATTTGTTGGGTGTCTCTGCCCCTCCCACAATGGGGAGATTTCGTGCAGATGACTGTGTCTCTGCCCCTCCCACAATGGGGAGATTTCGTGCAGATGACTGTGTCTCTGCCCCTCCCACAATGGGGAAATTTCCCCCCGTAGTTGGTGTCTTTGCCCCTCCCACAATGGGGAGTTTTCCCCAGTACTTTGTGCCTCTGCCCCTCCCACAATGGGGAGGTTTCCCTGCAGTAGTTGGTGCCTCTGCCCCTCCCACAATGGGGAGGTTTCCCTGCAGTAGTTGGTGCCTCTGCCCCTCCCACAATGTGGAGATTCCCCCCAGTAGTCTGTATCTCTGCCCCTCCCACAATGGGGAGGTTTCCCCCCAGTAGTCTGTATCTCTGCCCCTCCCACAATGGGGAGATTTCCCCCCAGTAGTCTGTATCTCTGCCCCTCCCACAATGTGGGAGATTCCCCCCAGTAGTCTGTATCTCTGCCCCTCCCACAATGGGGAGATTCCCCCAGTAGTTTGTGCCTCTGCCCCTCCCACAATGGGGAGTTTTCCCCAGTAATTTGTGTCTCTGCCCCTCCCACAATGGGGAGATTTCCCCCAGTAGTTTTTGTCTCTGCCCCTCCCACAATGTGGAGATTCCCCCAGTAGTTTGTGCCTCTGCCCCTCCCACAATGGGGAGTTTTCCCCAGTAATTTGTGTCTCTGCCCCTCCCACAATGGGGAGGTTTCCTCCCAGTAGTTTGTGCCTCTGCCCCTCCCACAATGGGGAGTTTCCCCCCAGTAATTTGTGTCTCTGCCCCTCCCACAATGGGGAGGTTTCCTCCCAGTAGTTGGAGTTCTCCTTTAAATGAGGCTGATTTCTTCCATAATACATGGCAGTGCGGTATGGTGTAGGCGGAGCTCCCCAGTACAGTGTAGGGCGGAGCTCAGTGACCTTTTCCCTGCACATCACCTGACTCCGCCTCTCTTTGTTCTCTCCGTTTCAGGTGGAGATTTCTCCAGGCGCGCTGAACACCCCGCCCACTTTGTAGGAAGGATTCCTCGGTGAAGATGTGGAGGCGGAGCTCGTCCTGTATAGATCGATGTGTACAATAAACCTTCTTTGCAGCACATTGATTTCTTGTCTTTTTGGGTGGAGTCATGGTGGGCGGAGTCATTATGGGCGGAGTCATGGTGGGCGGAGTCATGGTGGGTGGAGTCATTATGGGTGGAGTCATAGTGGGCGGAGCCTGCCACTGATAAGCTATCGTTATGGGTGATTCTTCTAGAATTCAAAGGGTGCCCAGCAGCATTCAAGAGTGCAAAGAAAGGAGCTGATTGGAGGAGGAGTTATATATGGGTGGAGTCACACCTTGACTTCCCCTGAAAGCCCCTCCCCCACAACAGGAGCAATAACATGTCTTGTTACAATGTTACACAGAGCTCAGAAAGAGTCGCTGTCAGTCAACCAATGAGAATGTTCCCAGCTCCCAAAGTATTTCATGGACTTCTTCAGGAGGACACGGGGGTCATCGATCGATACCAATATACTCCATCCACGTGTGAGACCCTGGGGGGGGGGGAGGGGGTGCCGAGGAGACGAAGCTCACCCTCATCAATCAACTTGGGTGGTCTCCATTGCCAGTTCCCCACCAGGCCTGGATATGGTCGGTCATCCTCCATGTGGTATACGGATTGTATACATTGTTATCATACTCATAGAGGTCACTGGCTGAATGTTCGTAGACCCAGGACATAGGATCCCACCGTCAGGTGATTGGACAACGGAAAGCTTTTGGAGACACACCCCCTGGGCACCTCCCTCATAACTCTACTCCACTCCAGCAGTACCCTCAGGTGATGAACCTCTCCTCCCTCAAAACTTTACCACACTCCATGAGAACCCTCAGGTGATGGTACCCTCTCCTCTCCTCTTAAAAAAACTTTACCATACTCTACTAGTATCCTAAGGTGATGGACCTCTCCTCCCTCATAACTCCACTCCACCAGTACCCTAAGGTGATGGACCTCTCCTCCCTCATAACTCCACTCCACCAGTACCCTCAGGTGATGGACCTCTCCTCCCTCATAACTCTACCATACTCTACTAGTACCCTAAGGTGATGGACCTCTCCTCCCTCATAACTCCACTCCACCAGTACCCTAAGGTGATGGACCTCTCCTCCCTCATAACTCCACTCCACCAGTACCCTAAGGTGATGGACCTCTCCTCTCTTATGACTCCACTAGTACCCTAAGATGATGGACCTCTCCTCCCTCATAACTCCACTAGTACCCTAAGATGATGGACCTCTCCTCCCTCATAACTCTACTCCTCTCCATTAGTACCCAAAGGTGATGGACCTCTCCTCCTCTTCTCCCTCATGACTCCACTAGTACCCAAAGGTGATGGATCCTCCCTCATAACTCCACTAGTACCCTAAGGTGATGGACCTCTCCTCCCTCATAACTCCACTAGTACCCTAAGGTGATGGACCTCTCCTCCCTCATAACTCCACTAGTACCCTAAGGTGATGGACCTCTCCTCCCTGAAAACTTTACCCCACTCCATCAGAACCCTCAGGTGTTGGACCTCTCCTCCCTTATAACTCTACCCCACTCCACCAGTACCCGAAGGTGATGGACATTGTAAGGGAACCACCCCGACTGCACTCGGGTATTTCCATTGGACTCCCGCTTCCCCGTCCGAGAACAGATCCCCGGACCCCACTCAAAGTAAAACCAGGAAATTGACGGCTTTATCTTAACACAGATACAAGATATATACATTCAAGGGAACAACCCCCCTCCCTGCATAATGACACATAATGACAGGTCGGGGGCAGGGGGGGCAATCCCCCCTCCCTGCATAATGACAATGACAACAGGGCGGGGCAATCCCCCCTCCCTGCATAATGACACAGGGCGGGGCAATCCCCCCTCCCTGCATAATGACACAGGGCGGGGCAATCCCTGCCCAGGGCGGGGCAATCCCCCCTCCCTGACACAGGGCGGGGCATAATGACACAGGGCGGGGCAATCCCCCTCCCTGCATAATGACACAGGGCGGGCAGGGCCATCCCCCTCCCTGCATAATGACACAGGGCGGGGCCCCCCCTCCCTGCATAATGACACAGGGCGGGGCAATCCCCCCTCCCTGCATAATGACACAATGACACAGGGCGGGGCAATCCCCCCCTCCCTGCATAATGACACAGGGCGGGGCAATCCCCCCTCCCTGCATAATGACACAGGGCGGGGCTGGGGCCATCAATCCCCCTCCCTGCGTAATAAGGGCAGGGACACAGACACAGGGCGGGGCCATCCCCCTCCCCATAACATCTAGCAACCTCCCCATAATGACACAGGCGGGGGCAACATAATGACAGGGCGGGGCAATCCCCCCTCCCTGCATAATGACACAGGGCGGGGCAATCCCCCTCCCTGCATAATGACACAGGGCGGGGCCATCCCCCCTCCCTGCATAATGACACAGGGCGGGGCAATCCCCCTCCCCCCTGCCACAGGGCGGGGCAAGCCAATACAGACACAACCACAAACATCCCATAATAGTTTGCTCCCAAGCAAGACACACAATAGAACAAGGGGATGCAACCACATGGCATTAACCAATTCTCAACCCCCCCCCCCCCCCCCCACCTATACATGTCTACACAACATCAGGACATTCCACCTAGACAATGGTTGGATGAATTAGGATCTCACTACAGAGCGGACGGTCCGGCTCCTTCAGTTCATGTCTAGTTCAGAATCAACCAGGAAATAGTCTTCATATGGCTGATAAATATTCCTGTCCCATCTGAAGTCCTTCCAACCGCAATCTCAGCGTCCATCAGTCACCCTGCACCCCTAACAGGCACAGGGGGACTCACACATAAAAGGGATATGGGGAGCTGAGACAGGGGTCTCCCCACCTCTCCAAAGGGGGCTGTGTTCCATGGGCCCCCCACCCAAAGTGAGCGGTGTTCCGTGGGCCCCCCACCCAAAGTGAGCCGTGTTCCACGGGCCCCCCACTCAAAGTGAGCTGTACTCCACGGGCCCCCCACCCAAAGTGAGCCGTGTTCCACGGGCCCCCCACCCAATGTGACTCCCGTCACAGACCTCTCCTCCTTTATATCTCAACTCCGCTCCACTAAAACCCTAAGAGGTCCATCACCTTGGGAGTGGGAGAATTGGTGGGGGAGGAGGAGAGGACCTGTCTTCACATTGGTGGGAGGAGGAGAGGACCTGTCTTCACATTGGTGGGAGGAGAGGACCTGTGCTCACATTGGTGGGAGGAGGAGAGGACCTGTGCTCACATTGGTGGGAGGAGGAGAGGACCTGTCTTCACATTGGTGGGAGGAGGAGAGGACCTGTCTTCACATTGGTGGGAGGAGGAGAGGACCTGTGCTCACATTGGTGGGAGGAGGAGAGGACCTGTCTTCACATTGGTGGAGAGGAGGCTCACATTGGTGGGGAGAGGACCTGTCTTCACATTGGTGGGAGGAGGAGAGGACCTGTCTTCACATTGGTGGGAGGAGGAGAGGACCTGTCTTCACATTGGTGGGAGGAGAGGACCTGTGCTCACATTGGTGGGAGGAGGACAGGACCTGTCTTCACATTGGTGGGAGGAGGAGAGGACCTGTCTTCACATTGGTGGGAGGAGGAGAGGACCTGTCTTCACATTGGTGGGAGGAGAGGACCTGTGCTCACATTGGTGGGAGGAGGACAGGACCTGTCTTCACATTGGTGGGAGGAGGAGGAGGACCTGTGCTCACATTGGGGGAGGAGGAGAGGACCTGTCTTCACATTGGTGGGAGGAGGAGAGGACCTGTGTTCACATTGCTCACATTGGTGGGGGAGGAGAGGACCTGTGTTCACATTGGTGGGAGGAGGAGAGGACCTGTCTTCACATTGGTGGGAGGAGAGGACCTGTCTTTACATCTCTAGGGGCACATGTGAGTGAGGGGGAGGGGCTAACATTGTTCTGTAGGGGGAGCATGTGTGTGAGGGGCTAATATTGGTGTATAGGTGGCATGGGGGAGGGGCTAATATTGGTCTACACTCCACCGAAACTGCCCTACACTCCACCGAAACCTGCCCTACACTCCACCGAAACCACCCTACACTCCACCGAAACCGCCCTACACTCCACCGAAACCGCCCTACACTCCACCGAAACCTCCCTACACTCCACCGAAACCTCCCTACACTCCACCGAAACCACCCTACACTCCACCGAAACCCCCTACACTCCACCGAAACCCCCTACACTCCACCGAAACCTCCCTACACTCCACCGAAACCCCCCTACACTCCACCGAACCCGCCCTACACTCCACCGAAACCGCCCTACACTCCACCGAAACCCCCCTACACCCAAACCCCCCTACACTACACCGAAACCCCCCTACACTCCCCCGAAAAACCGCCCTACACTCCACCGAAACCGCCCTACACTCCACCGAAACCTCCCTACACTCCACCGAAACCTCCCTACACTCCACCGAAACCGCCCTACACTCCACCGAAACCGCCCTACACTCCACCGAAACCTCCCTACACTCCACCGAAACCGCCCTACACTCCACCGAAACCCCCCTACACTCCACCGAAAAACCGCCCTACACTCCACCGAACCCGCCCTACACTCCACCGAAACCGCCCTACACTCCACCGAACCCGCCCTACACTCCACCGAAACCCCCCTACACTCCACCGAAACCGCCCTACACTCCACCGAAACCGCCCTACACTCCACCGAAAACCCCCTACACTCCACCGAAACCCCCTACACTCCACCGAAACCGCCCTACACTCCACCGAAACCCCCCTACACTCCACCGAAACCCCCTACACTCCACCGAAACCCCCCTACACTCCACCGAAACCCCCCTACACTCCACCGAAACCCCCCTACACTCCACCGAAACCGCCCTACACTCCACCGAAACCCCCCTACACTCCACCGAAACCGCCCTACACTCCACCGAAACCCCCCTACACTCCACCGAAACCGCCCTACACTCCACCGAAACCCCCCTACACTCCACCGAAACCGCCCTACACTCCACCGAAACCGCCCTACACTCCACCGAAACCGCCCTACACTCCACCGAAACCGCCCTACACTCCACCGAACCCGCCCTACACTCCACCACCGAAACCTCCCTACACTCCACCGAAACCGCCCTACACTCCACCGAAACCGCCCTACACTCCACTCCACCAAACCCCCCTACACTCCACCGAAACCCGCCCTACACTCCACCGAAACCCCCCTACACTCCACCGAAACCGCCCTACACTCCACCGAAACCAACCTACACTCCACCGAAACCCGCCCTACACTCCACCGAACCCCCCTACACTCCACCGAAACCCCCCTACACTCCACCGAAACCCGCCCTACACTCCACCACCGAACACTCCACCGAAACCCCCCTACACTCCACCGAAACCCCCCTACACTCCACCGAAACCGCCCTACACTCCACCGAAACCGCCCTACACTCCACCGAAAACCGCCCTACACTCCACCGAAACCGCCCTACACTCCACCGAAACCACCCTACACTCCACCGAAACCCCCCTACACTCCACCGAAACCCCCTACACTCCACCGAAACCCCCCTACACTCCACCGAAACCCCCTACACTCCACCGCCCTACACTCCACCGAACCACCGCCCTACACTCCACCGAAACCGCCCTACACTCCACCGAAACCCCCCTACACTCCACCGAAACCCCCTACACTCCACCGAAACCGCCCTACACTCCACCGAAACCACCCTACACTCCACCGAAACCCCCCCTACACTCCACCGAAACCCGCCCGAAACACTCCACCGAAACCCCCCTACACTCCACCGAAACCGCCCTACACTCCACCGAAACCGCCCTACACTCCACCGAAACCGCCCGCCCTACACTCCACCGAAACCCCCCTACACTCCACCGAAACCACCTACACTCCACCGAAACCGCCCTACACTCCACGGAAACTGCCTTACTCAAACTCTCCAACGACCTGCTAACCGCCAAAGCTAATGGCCACTATTCAGTGCTCCTACTCCTTGACCTCTCTGCGGCCTTCGACACAGTCCACCACCCCCTCCTCCTCAAAAATCTACACTCCCTCGGCCTCAGAGATTCTGCTCTCTCCTGGCTCTCATCCTACCTGTCACAACGCTCCTTCAGTGTTACCTATAATGCTACCACCCTCCCCCTCACTCCCCCTCTCTGTTGGGGTCCCTCAAGGCTCTGTCCTCGGGCCCCTTCTCTTCTCCATCTACACCTCCTCCCTTGGCCAACTCATACACTCTCACGGCTTCAACTACCACCTCTATGCCGACGACACACAAATCTATCTCTCAACCCCCCACCTCACCCCCTCGGTCTCCGCCCCCCCCCCTATAATTCACCTCACCTCCCCCTCGGTCTCCGCCCCCGCACCTCACCCCCTCGGTCTCCGCCCCCGCACCTCACCCCCTCGGTCTCCGCCCCCCACCTCACCCCCCTCGGTCTCTGCCCCCCACCTCACCCCCTTGGTCTCCGCCCCCGCACCTCACCCCCTCGGTCTCTGCCCCCCACCTCACCCCCTCGGTCTTCGCCCCCGCACCTCACCCCCTCGGTCTCTGCCCCCCCACCTCACTCCCTCGGTCTCTGCCCCCCACCTCACTCCCTCGGTCTCCGCCCCCCACCTCACCCCCTCGGTCTCCGCCCCCGCACCTCACCCCCTCGGTCTCCGCCCCCGCACCTCACCCCCTCAGTCTCCGCCCCCGCACCTCACTCCCTCGGTCTCTGCCCCCCCCACCTCACTCCCTCAGTCTCCGCCCCCCACCTCACCCCCTCAGTCTCTGCCCCCCACCTCACCCCCTCCTCCTTACTAAACTGCACTCCTTTGGCATCAACCATCCCCCCCCTCCTAGATTGTAAGCTCCCAGGATCAGCCCCCCCCTCCTAGATTGTAAGCTCCCAGGATCAGCCCCCCCCCCCTCCTAGATTGTAAGCTCCCAGGATCAGCGCCCCCCCCCCCCTCTTAGATTGTAAGCTCCCAGGATCAGCCCCTCCCTCTTAGATTGTAAGCTCCCAGGATCAGCCCCTCCCTCCTAGATTGTAAGCTCCCAGGATCAGGGCCCTCCCTCTTAGATTGTAAGCTCCCAGGATCAGGGCCCTCGATCCCCTCATGTATCACATTGTATTGGTATTGTTCTGTCACATGTTCTGTCCCCTCTGTAATGTACAGCGCTGAGCCAACTATAAATACTGTATAATAATAATAATAATGGTCTTTAGGGGGCGTGTGAGGGGGAGGGGCTAATATTGGTCAATGTGGGATGAGGGGAGGGGCTAATACTGTTCTATAGGGGCGTGTGAGGAAAGAGGCTAATACCAGCCCCTCCCCTTTGACCCTCAGCACTGACAGTGACCCCGCTCGGATCGCTCTTCAGGGGTTGTGCAGGCGGTGGGAGGGGACATGTTGGACTGGCAGGTGGTTGTGGCCCCGCCCTATTTCCAGCTTTCGGGGTCAGTAAAACCGGGGCTCAGCCGCAAGGTTATACCGCCCCCCAGCAGACGCGAGAAGACGCCATCTTGTAAAAGACGCAGACTCCGCCCCCTCACTGATCCGTCCAATAGCACCACACTGCCATTAGCACGCAGAGTCCGCCCACCTCCTGTCCCCGCCCACAGTGCCGAATCGGTGCCGCCCCCTTTGTCCCGGGATGGAGATTCCTCCAATAGGAATACACCCAGTCGGCTCCTCCCCCGGCATCTCACATGCGTCTCCACACTCCGCCCCCCCTAATCGTACAGTCCGGATGAGGCGGAGACACGGAACACTCAGCCCCGCCCCTCACCTCTCCGCCCCGGTCCCGCCCCCTCTGTTTACTGAAATGGAGGCGGCCAATCAGCGGCGGGAACACGTGACCCGGAAATGAGGCGGGTCCGGCAGCGGAAGGGACGGGCCGGGATGGGAGCTCGCAGTGGCCGGCAGTCATGATCATCTCCCGCCAGGTGAGGCCCCGGAGCATCATGGGAGGAGGGGGAGGGGGAGTCACCCCAATACAGCGGAGACCCCCGGGGGGAGGGGTCTGCAGGACACCCCGCCCCCTAAACACAGAGGACCAATCACAGCCTGACCTCTTATACCCCCCCTCCCCCCATCATCACTACAGGGGGGAGGGGAGATCACTGAGAATGGGGGACCCCCTCCCCTCCCCCACTGGGCACCCCCATCATCATCACTGAGGAGTCTGGAGGAGGGGAGCGCGGGGCGATTGGATGGGGGGGGGGGAGGGGGGGGGAGGGGAGCGCGGGGCGATTGGATGGGGGGGGGGAGGGGAGCGCGGGGCGATTGGATGGGGGGGGGGGAGGGGAGCGCGGGGCGATTGGATGGGGGGGGGAGGGAGCGCGGGGCGATTGGATGGGGGGGGGGGGGAGGGGAGCGCGGGGCGATTGGATGGGGGGGGGAGGGGAGCGCGGGGCGATTGGATGGGGATGGGGGGGAGCGCGGGGCGATTGGATGGGGGGGGGGGAGGAGTGGGGTGATGGGAATACTGATGGGGGGGGGGGTGATGGGAGCATTGGTCGGGGGGGGGGGGGATGATGGGAGCACTGATCGGGGGGGGGGGGGGTGATGAGTACCGGTGGGAGTCACCCTGTGTGTCGCTCTTCAGGTGCCGGTCCTCTTCGATGACGTGGCGGTGTATTTCTCGGAGGAGGAGTGGGGTGATGGGAGCACTGATCGGGGGTGTGATGGAGTATTGGTGGGGGGGGGGGTTATGGGAGCACTGATCGGGGGGGGGGGGGGGGGGGTGATGAGTACCGGTGGGAGTCACCCTGTGTGTCGCTCTTCAGGTGCCGGTCCTCTTCGATGACGTGGCGGTGTATTTCTCGGAGGAGGAGTGGGGTGATGGGAGCATTGATCGGGGGGGGGTGTGATGGGAGCACTGGTGGGGGGGGGGGGGGGTGATGGGAACACTGATCGGGGGGGGGGTGATGAGATACCGGTGGGGAGTCACCCTGTGTGTCGCTCTTCAGGTGCCGGTCCTCTTCGATGACGTGGCGGTGTATTTCTCGGAGGAGGAGTGGGGTGATGGGAGCACTGATCGGGGGTGTGATGGGAGTATTGGTCGGGGGGGGGGGTTATGGGAGCACTGATCGGGGGGGGGGGGGGGGTGATGATGAGTACCGGTGGGAGTCACCCTGTGTGTCGCTCTTCAGGTGCCGGTCCTCTTCGATGACGTGGCGGTGTATTTCTCGGAGGAGGAGTGGGGTGATGGAGCATTGATGGGGGGGGTGTGATGGGAGCACTGGTCGGGGGGGGGTGATGGGAACACTGATCGGGGGGGGGGGGGGTGATGAGTACCGGTGGGAGTCACCCTGTGTGTCGCTCTTCAGGTGCCGGTCCTCTTCGATGACGTGGCGGTGTATTTCTCGGAGGAGGAGTGGGGTGATGGGAGCATTGATCGGGGGTGTGTGATGGGAGTATTGATCGGGGGGTGTGATGGGAGTATTGATCGCGGGGGGGGGGTGATGGGAACACTGATCGGGGGGGGGTGATGAGTACCGGTGGGAGTCACCCTGTGTGTCGCTCTTCAGGTGCCGGTCCTCTTCGATGACGTGGCGGTGTATTTCTCGGAGGAGGAGTGGCGCAGTCTGGAGGAATGGCAGAAGGAACTCTACAAGGACGTCATGAAGGAGAATTATCAGACTTTGGTGTTTATTGGTGAGACCCCGGAGCTGACACTCTACTCACCTGGAATAGACTCCGCCCACAACTGGGATTTGTCCCAATGGGGATGGTGTATGTGTGGGGGGGGGGGAATTTGACATATGATGGGGGGGGATTTGTCATCTGGGGGCGTGTCTTGGTTGGGGGGCGGGATTTTGCTGAAATGCTTGACTTTTGGTGGAATGCTGTGGTTGGGCGGAGTCGGTCTCCGTGTCGGGGGAAGGTCTCTGCTCTCCTCTGTCCTCCAGAGCTTCTCTCACTCACCCCCTGGGGCTGCCAGAGCTCATGTAACCCTGTGAAATGCATGTTGCCCCCCCCCCCCCCCAGTGCGACAAGCTGGGGGGGCTGACTGTCCATCAAGGCTGGCCTTTGGTGCTCTCCCAGGCAGCTGAGTGCCGAGGATCTTCACTTTGTCCCTCAGGCCAGCCCTTGGCTCCTCCCATGTGTTCAGTTGGTCCTCCACCATTCCTCTCGTAGTTCCACAAAACAATGATGCTCCACCCATTTCTCTGGATTCCACACATTCCGGGACCCCTTGGTGAAATGGGAACTCCAGTTTTGTAGTTGTTCCATATCGGGGCACGCAGGTCCTCAGAAGGTTCCCTGCATTGGGGTTTCTGTACAAGCCCCGCCCCCGTACATGGTACCCTCAGCATCCATATGTCTCAGGGGGACTTCCCGACCTACAAGGTTGATTGGAACCAACGTGGCCCAACCCTTTCCTAATACATGACCAGGCTCCTCGGTGTCCTTCAGAGATGCCTACTGCCTCCAAGATTGTGGAGTTGTTGTCCCTTCTCAGGATCCTCACCCCTTCCTTGAGGGCTTTCAAGTCTCATCCCCTTCTATGGCTTCATGTCTGGACCCTAGCCAGGACACGACACATACTCTAGCCAGGTCAAGGCCCGGGCTCTATCCAAGCGTAGACTCAGGCTCTAGATGGGGCACGACACGGGCTCTACCCAAGACATAGATATTGTCTCTATGGAGCAGGTAGTGCATGATGGGACCCACCAATCTCTTCTGGAGAAGCTTTATGTCCCCCTCTCAGGATAGTCACCCCTTCCCTTGAGGGCTTTCAAGTCTCATCCCCTTGCCTATGGCTTCATGTCTGGACCCTAGCCAGGACACGACACATACTCTAGCCAGGTCAAGGCCCGGGCTCTATCCAAGCGAAGACTCAGGCTCTAGATGGGGCACGACACGGGCTCTACCCAAGACATAGATATTGTCTCTATGGAGCAGGTAGTGCATGATGGGACCCACCAATCTCTTCTGGAGAAGCTTTATGTCCCCCCTCTCAGGATCCTCACCCCTTCTCTTTAGGGCTTTCAATCCTCCTCTGCCTCCTATGGCTTCAGGTCTGGACCCTAGCCAGGACACGACACATACTCTAGCCAGGTCAAGGCACGGGCTCTATCCAAGCGAAGACTCAGGCTCTAGATGGGGCACGACACGGGCTCTACCCAAGACATAGATATTGTCTCTATGGAGCAGGTAGTGCATGATGGGACCCACCAATCTCTTCTGGAGAAGCTTTATGTCCCCCTCTCAGGATCCTCACCCCTTCTCTTTAGGGCTTTCAATCCTCCTATGGCTTCAGGTCTGGACCCTAGCCAGGACACGACACATACTCTAGCCAGGTCAAGGCCCGGGCTCTATCCAAGCGTAGACTCAGGCTCTAGATGGGGCACGACACGGGCTCTACCCA
Organism: Staurois parvus; assembly: GCA_951230385.1. Taxonomy (NCBI): domain Eukaryota; kingdom Metazoa; phylum Chordata; class Amphibia; order Anura; family Ranidae; genus Staurois; species Staurois parvus. The sequence goes on from CATNWA010015352.1 coordinate 164,836, forward strand.
AGACATAGATATTGTCTCTATGGAGCAGGTAGTGCATGGTGGGACCCACCAATCTCTTCTGGAGAAGCTTTATGTCCCCCTCTCAGGATCCTCACCCCTTCTCTTTAGGGCTTTCAAGCCTCCTATGGCTTCAGGTCTGGACTCTACCCAAGTCATAGATATTGTCTCTGTGGAGCAGGTGGAGCATGGTGTGACCCACCAATCTCTTCTGGTGAAACCTTTGTCCCCTCTCAGGATGACCATCCCTTCTCTTGTGGCCTTTCTCAGCCCCTTTCTACTGCTTTAGGTCTGGAGTCTACCCAAGACTTACATATGGACCAGGTAGTACATGGTGCGACCCAACAATCTCTTCAGATGGAAGGGGTGGTCTCTTCTTGGGGGACCCCATTTGCTCCAGTCTGCCCCTCTAGAGTAGATGGCTCCCTCCCCATCCGGGCACCCTGTCTTGAGTTAGTCTCCCAGATTGGACTCCGTTGGGCATCACCAATGCATTGCGTTCTTCTCAGGGAAGGAGTAGGAGTCTCTCTTCATCAGGAGTAGTGACCTGGTCTTCGTTCAGGACATTGCTACGAGTAATACCCCGGCAGCCATTTCTGCCCTTGAAGGCTTTGTAATCTGCAGTTGTTCTACCAAAGACAGAAATCTGGCTGGAGGACTCCTCCCCCCTCCCCCGGGACTGTCAGCAGAACCATTCCCTGTACTTCCAAAGTAGGCAAGGTCCTGCTGAGTTCTTCTGTCTGACGGGGACTGTGTGGATGGTTTTTTTGTTCCCTCTTTTTCTTTTTCTCTGGTACCTTTGTCACCGCTCTGGTTGCTGAATTTCTGGCCTCCTTTGTAAGGTTACCTTTTAAACGTCCTACCAGTGAGGCTGACATTGTGGGATTACTCACCCTGTGTCCTCTACAATGTATGGTGGCCAGGTGTAATGGTCTGGTGTATGCATGTGTGTATGTTATCGTGGATAGTGTCATGGTCTAATGTCATGTCTGGTGGGCAAGAGGTGTCCTCGTCTGTCTCATGTCTGGAGGGCAAGGGTGTCCAAGTCTGTCCCATGGGCAGGGTGTTCTGTCCCAGTGTCTGGGCAAGGGTGTCTCCTCGTCTGTCTCATGTTCTGGTGGGCAAGGGTGTCCATCTGTCCCATGTCTGGTGGGCAAGGGGTCCTCGTGTCTTCTCATGTCTGGTGGGCAAGGGTGTCCTCGTCTTGTCCCATGTCTGGTGGGCAAAGGTGTCCTCGTCTGCATGCCATGTCTGGTGGGCAAGGGTGTCCTCGTCTGTCTCATGTCTGGTGGGCAAAGGGTGTCCAAGTCTGTACATGTCCTGGTGGCAGGTGTCCTGGTCCATGTGTGGTGGGCAAGTGTCCAGGTGTCCATGTCCTGTGTCATGCATGTGTAAGTCTGGTCTAAGGTCTGTGGTCTATGTCATGTCTGGTGGGCAAGGGTGTCCTGGACTGTCAATGCCTGGTGTATGTCTCTTGGCTAGTCATGGTCTAATGGTGTGGGCAAGGGTGTCCTTCTTTTTTGTCTGCATCATGTCTGGTGGTCAGGGTGTCTGGTGTATGGTGGCTAGGGTGGGTCTAATGTCCTGTCTGGGCAAGGGTGTCCCTGTCTTGGCTAGGTGTGTCATGTCTGGTCTGGAGTGGGCAAGGGTGTCCTAGTCTGTCCCATGTCTGGTGGGCAAGGCTTGTCCTGTGTATGCGTCATGTCTGGGGCAAGGGTGTCCTGGTCTGGTGTCGTGCATGTGGCTAGGGTGGTGGTCTAATGTCATGTCATGGGGTGTCTGGATTGGTGTCATGCATGGTGTATGTATCTTCTAGGTGTTCATGGTCTAATGTCATGTGTTGTGTGGGCAAGGTTCCTGGGTCTGTCATGTCTGGGTCTAAGGGTGTCATGCATGTGTATGTATCGTGCTTAGGGTGTCATGGTCCTAATGTCAATGTCTGGTGGGCAAGGGTGTCATGGCTAGGGTGTCATGGTCGAATGTCACGTCTGGTGGGCAAGGGTTTTTTTGTCCTGGGTCTGTCCCATGTCTGGTGGGCAAGGGTGTCCTGGTCTGCGTCATGGTGGGCAAGGGTGTCCTGGTCCTGGTGTCATGCATGGTGTATGTATCTGGCTAGGGTGTCATGGTCTTAATGTTCATGTCCTGGTCAAGGGTGTCTCATGTCCTCTGGTGGGCAAGGGTGTCCAATGTCTGTCCATGTTGGTGGGCTAGGGTGTCCTGGTCTGTTCGTATGTTGGTGGGCAAGGGTGTCCTGGTCTGACTCATGTCATGCATGGGAGTCCTGTCTGTCCATGTCTGGTGGGCAGGGTGTCCTGGTCTGCGACATGTCTGGTGGGCAATGGGTGTGTCTCATGTCCCCCTGGTGGGCAAGGGTGTCCTATCTTGGCTGGGCAATGTCATGGTCTGATGGGGGGCAAAGGGTGTCCTGGCTGGTGTAATGCATGGTGTATTTTATCGTCGGCTGTTAGGGTTTTGTCACTGGTCTATGTCATTCTGGGGTGGCATGCAGGTTTTTGTTTTCTTGGCCCTCCAGGTCATGCTGGGGGCAATCTTGTGGTGTCAGGGATGGTGTATTGATCTCGGCCTAGGTCGTTGGTCTAATGTCATGTGTGGGCAAGGGTTTGTCCTTGGTCTGCGTCATGTATGTGGTCAAGGTGTCCTGGTCTGCTTCAGCTGTGCCAAGGGGCCTGGTGGTGTGTTCCATGTGATGCCCTGTAATTTGTTTTTCACTCTATATACTTCTACGTGTTTTTTGTTTTTTTTCGGCCTCCAGGTCAGCCGAGATCTGGTCCAGGGATTGAGAGAGGTGAAGATCCCTGCATCAGGGCCCACCAGCTCTCCAGGACCCCCAGGAAGGACGTGGCGAGCAATGTGCACACAGGTGAGACCAGCCACGGAGCGGTGGGACATCTTGGGCTGGGTGGTGGGAGATTTTCAGCTGCTCCCCCTTTGTCCTGTTTTTACAGGTCATCCTATTGACAGGACAGCGGGGGTGTCCCTCTTCTTCTGAAATTTGTGTGTATTGGGTCACATTGCTTTGTGCTCCAACTTCACATCTGTCAGCCGGGTTTGTGTCCCGGGATTTGGGTAACGACAGTCCAGTGATGGGTCAGTAACATAATACATAACACGGGTCAAGGATCGGGACAATGGGGGTCATTGTCCTTACACAGAAAGTAGCTCCTTGAGGGACACAGTAGTCCTGTTGGGTTATACTGCCACCTTACAGAACAAATAGTGGTTTAACTCCGCATACTCCCAGCATTCACTCAGTTTAGAGCAAAAAGCATTACCCAAGAAAAATGATTGTAGACTGGTGGGGATCCTCGATGGACTTCAAGAAAACGATTTTAAAGTAAGACCAATCCCATCATCTTTTCTCATTCAGTAAAGGACACAGGGGATTCCGATAACCATTGTGATGTCCACAACACCCAGCTAAGGGGGTGGACAACCACAACAAAACAGCGGGGGACTGCCTACAGGTCAAAGAGCCCTCTGAAGGACTGTTACACTCAAAGCTGGCATCAGATGAGGCTTGAAGATGCATCTGGTGGGACTTAGGAGAACTTGGGAGCAGAAGACCAGGTGGTAGACTTGACAATGGGGGGAAGGAGCTGCCTGAAGGACCTTACACCCAAAGCTGGCATCAGATGAGGCGTTGAAGATGCATCTGGTGGGACTTAGGAGAACATGGGAGCAGAAGGGACCAGGTGGTAGACTTGACAATGGGGGGAAGGAGCTGCCTGAAGGACCTTACACCCAAAGCTGGCATCAGATGAGGCTTGAAGATGCATCTGGTGGGACTTAGGAGAACATGGGAGCAGAAGACCAGGTGGTAGACTTGACAATGGGGGGAAGGAGCTGCCTGAAGGACCTTACACCCAAAGCTGGCATCAGATGAGACCTGAACATGCATCTGGTGTGACTTAGAGAACATGTGAGCAGAAGACCAGGTGGTAGACTTGACAATGGGGGGAAGGAGCTGCCTGAAGGACCTTACACCCAAAGCTGGCCATCAGGATGTGACCTGAACATGCATCTGGTGGGACTTAGGAGAACATGTGAGCAGAAGACCAGGTGATAGACTTGAAAATGGGGGAAGGAGCTGCCTGAAGGACCTTACACCCCAAGTTGGCATCAAGAAGGCTTGAACATCCACTTGGTGGAACTTAATGTGTATACAGAAGACCAGGTGGTGGACTTATTCATGTGGGAAGGAGCCCCCTGGAGGACCTTACACCCAAAGCTGGCATCAGGTGAGCCTGAACATCCACCTGATAGGATTTTAGGAGAACTTGTGATCAGAAAAACTAGGTAGTAGCCTTGCAAATCTGGGAAACAGTTGCTTGATGGTGAAGAGCCCAAGAATCATTTAGAGGGTGTGCCTATCCAGAATATGGTGGAACCTGATCCGTAAGAGTCTAAGTCTTTAATGATGGTTTGTTTGAATGAGGAGCAGGTTCCTCCTTACAGGACTTGGGGATGGCAGAGAGTTGGTGTTCGATAGAACCAATGGGTGTGAGGTAATCCTGCACAGCATGAACTTCATCCAGGCAATGGAGAGAGCACTTTTGATGAACCAAAGATGGGACTGCTGGAGGTGAAAGGCCAAAACCACCTTAGGGTAGAAAGTTCTGGGAGATCATATGAACTGAAGCTGGACAGAAGGTCAGAAGATTGATGTCCAGGTTGGAGGTGAAAGGACAAAAAACCAAATTGGGAAGGAAGTTCTGGGAGATCATATGAACTGAAGCTGGACACAAGGTCAGAAGATTGATGTCCTGGTGGAGGTGAATGGACACTACCACCTTGGTAGGAAGTTCTGGGAGATCATGATGAACTGAAGCTGGACACAAGGTCAGAAGATTGATGTCCTGGTGGAGGTGAATGGACAAAACCACCTTGGGTAGGAAGTTCTGGGAGATCATATGAACTGAAGCTGGACACAAGGTCAGAAGATGATGTCCTGGTGGAGGTGAAATGGACAAAACCACCTTTGGGTTGGAAGTTCAGAGGAGAACTTCCAATGGATTGTAGCTGGACACAAGGTCAGAAGAATGCTATATATCTCATTAAAAGAGTTGAACCCAAATGTCTTTTTTGGTTTAAGTTCCGTGGAAAACAACTTGGAGAGAAGACCACTGGAGGAAAGGCCTCAATACAACCACCTTGTCATTGAATGAAAGCTACGGTCTGTTCTGCAGAGACTGGGGGCCACATGGTGAGGAGCCCTATGCAAAGATCTTCATGATTAATGGGAAGTAAGCGGTCTGTTCTGACAGAGGGGAAGCCCATGGAGGAGGCCCTATAACAAAGATTTCATGAAGAATCCGTGGAACTAGCGGTCTGTTCTGATCCCACAGAGACTGGGGGAAGCCACATGGAGGAGGCCCTATACAAAGATCTTCATGAAGGAATGGGGAAGCTAGCGGTCTGTTTCTGATCCCACAGAGACTGGGGAAGCCACATGGAGGAGGCTCATACAAAGATCTTCATCAAGGAATGGGGAAGCTAGCGGTGTATTCTGATCCCACAGAGACTGGGGAAGCCACATGGAGGAGGCCCTATACAAAGATCTTCATGAAGGAATGGGAAGCTAGCGGTGTATATTCTGATCCCACAGAGACTGGGGAAGCCACATGGAGGAGGCCCTATACAAAGATCTTCATCAAGGAATGGGAAGCTAGCGGTCTGTTTCTGATCCCACAGAGATGGGGGAAGCCACATGGAGGAGGCCCTATACAAAGATCTTCATCAAGGAATGGGAAGCTAGCGGTCTGTTCTGATCCCACAGAGACTGGGGAAGCCCACATGGAGGAGGCCCTATACAAAGATCTTCATCAAGGAAATGGGAAGTAGCGGTGTATGGGATCCCCACAGAGACTGGGGAAGCGGTGTCTGTCTGGGGGGGTTTCTGATCCCACAGAGACTGGGGAAGCCACATGGAGGAGGCCCATTATACAAAGATCTTCATCAAGGAATGGGAAGCTAGCGGTGTATTCTGATCCCAACAGAGACTGGGGAAGCCACATGGAGGGATAGCGGGTATTCTGATCCCCAGTGACTGGGGAAGCCCTGGAGGGGGCCCTATACAAAGATCTTCATGAATGAAGGAGCTATGGGTAAGTAATCCCACAGAGACTGGTGGAAGCCACATTGCCCTATTCTGATCCCATCAGAATGGGGAAGCTACGGTGTAAGGATCCCACATGGACTGGGGAGGCCACTAGGCCCTATACAAAGATCTTCATGAAGGAATGGGAATAGCTAGGGTGTATTCTGATCCCACAAGACTGGGGAAGCCACATGGAGGAGGCCCTATACAAAGATCTTCATCAAGGAATGGGAAGCTAGCGGTCTGTTCTGATCCCACAGAGACTGGGGAAGCCACATGGAGGAGGCCCTATACAAAGATCTTCATCAAGGAATGGGAAGCTAGCGGTCTATAATTGAACACGATTACCTGAACAGAGACAACCCTTGATGATGCGAAGGGCCAAATGCTGGTCCAGGCCCATATGAGAAAAAGATCGATTTGTCCCAAAGAGAATTTAGCTGGAATGAAATTGTTTTCCCTCACATCAAGCCAAGTGTGCCTTTCAGATGTGATGGTAGAGCTGGTGGGAAGTAGATTTCCTAGACTTCAGCATCATGGAGGTTCAGTTGCCTTTTGTCTTTCAGAACCTGGACTTCAGAAGCCATGCTGTTCATGCAAACGACCCTGACCCAGGATGGCAGAGTGGCCCTGATGATCCGGAAGAGCCCTCAGGGCGTCTGCAAGGAGTTTGATCAGGTCGGAGTACCACATCCACCACATTTGCCTGGGCCAGTCTGGCACGATGGAGATCACTGAAATGCTCTCCATCATGTGAAGCAGACAAGGGAGCCATTTCCAGGGATGAAAGGTATAGATCAGGATGTACCGATCCAACGGAACCACCAGAACATTCACTGCTTTCCCCTAGAGGATCTCCACGGCTCGGCTGGGGCTCTGGACCCGGAGGACGCTCCGGCGGCGGCTGGGGCTCTGGACCCGGAGGACGCTCCGCGGCTGGGGCTCTGGACCCGGAGGACGCTCGGCGGCTGGGGCTCTGGACCCGGAGGACGCTCGGGCGGACGCTCCCGCTCCGCGGCTGGGGCTCTGGACCCGGAGGACGCTCGCGGCTGGGGCTCTGGACCCGGAGGACGCTCCGCGGCTACACTGGGGTCTGGAAACCCGCCGCAGAGTGCCCGGAGAGATCACGCTCCAGGCTGGCCCCGCCCCCATCCAGTTGGTCCATCCTCCAGGGACCGACTACAGACAGGCCGACCCGGATTGCTGTATATAGAGACCGGATCGGCAACAACAAACATGAACCAGCAAAGAACTTCGACTCCGGAGATGGTCACCCTCACAGGACACTAGCAAAACACTGAGGCATGCTGGGAGTAGGAGGGGCTATCCTGGGCTCCGCCTACAAGTTTGTGTTTGCCATTGTCTAATCCTCCTGTAGGTGGCAATATAACCTGCTGTACTGACATACCTGTGTGTTCCGGGGTGGGTGATGTGTGCTCTCCGGGGTGGGGTGTGGGTGATGTGTGTGGAGGGTCTCCGATGTCACCAAGGGTGGACGGAGTGCACCATTGTACATGGAGAAAGATCATTACCCCCCCCACCCCCGCGCCCCACCCCCCCCCCCCCCCCCCCCCCCCCTATAGTGGCATTGAGGCTCATTGTACACAAGTTCATTACCGCCCCCCCACCAGGGTGGAAGTGCCTCATTGTACATGGGCTTATTACCGCCCCCCCCCCCCCCCCCCCCCTAGCTAGCAGTGCGTCATTGTACACAAGTTCATTTACCGCCCCCCAGTGGAAGTGCCTCATTGTACATGGGCTTTATTACCGCCCCCCCCCCCCCCACACACCCGCAGCAGTGCGTCTCAGTGTACACAAGTTCAATACCGATATTACCGCCCCCCCCAGTGGATACTTTGGCCTCATGTACCCCATCGGCCCCATTACCCGCCCCCCCCACCCCCCGCAAGCAGTGCGTCATTGTGTACACAAGTTCATTAACGCCCCCCTTTGGAAGTGCCTCATTGTAATGGGCTTATTACCGCCCCCCCCCCCCCCCCCAGTTGCGTCATTATACACAAATCACGGCCCCCCAGTGGAGTGCGCTCATTTACTGGCTTGTATCCGCCCCCCCCCCCCCCATTATACACAATGACCGGATGTTCTGATGCTATGCAGACCCCCCCCCCCCCCCCCCCCCCCCCCCCCCCCCCCCCCCCCCCCGGAGCGATCGTATCGATCGATACTTGAAGACGACTTGGATATGGGGAAACAGCTTACAAGCTACACATGCCCGGGTATGTACCTCCAGTGTGACGGGGGCATGGGGGGTGTTCCAGAGCAATAGCAATAACTAAATGGTGGGAGTTTTTGCGGGGGTGTGATGGGACTCACTCTTGGAGTATTCGAGAGAGGGGGGGGGGGGTGTTGGGTGCCACCTGGAGAGTATGGGGGATCCGGGGAGGTGGGGGGGGGTCGGGTGATGGGGGGGCTCACTGGGAGTATCGGGGGGGGGGGGGGGGGCATGTGGGGTCGGGTGATGGGGGCTCACTGGGAGTATCGCGGGGGAGTCAGGCGACAGGGGCTCCCTAGGAGTACAGGGGGAGGATGGTTTTTTGTGTGACAGGGCTAACCCCGGGGGGGGCCGGGGGGGGGTTCTGTTGGGTCTCACTGAGAGTATCGGGGGGGGGTGGGTTCTGTTGGGTGATGGGGCTCACCTGGGGGGGGGGGTGTGTTCTGTTGGGTGATGGGGCTCACTGAGAGTATCGGGGGGGGGGTTCTGTTGGGTGATGGGGCTCTCACCTGGGGGGGGGGGGGTGTTCTGTTGGGTGATGGGGCTCACTGAGAGTATCGGGGGGGGGGGTTCTGTTGGGTGATGGGGGGACTATTCACCTGTGGGGGGGGGGGGTGTGTCTGTTGGGTGATGGGGCTCACCTGGGGGGGAGGGGGTGTTCTGTTGGGTGATGGGGCTCCATGGGGAGGGTGGAGGGGTTCTGTTGGGGGACAGGGGCTCACTGGGAGTATGGGGGGGGGGGGGGGGGGGGTGTTCTCTGTTTGGGTGATGGAGCTCACCTGGGGGGGGGGGTGTTTTGTTGGGTGATGGGGCCTCATGGGAGGGTGGGGAGGGGTTCTGTTGGGGGACAGGGCTCACTGGAGTATCGGGGGGGGGGTGGTTCTGTTGGGTGATGGGGGGTGTTTTTGTTGGGGGAAATGGGCTCACCTGGGGGGGGGGGTGTTCTGTTGGGGGGGGCGTGGAGGGGTTTCTGTTTGGGGGACTGGGGCTCACTGGGGGGGGGGGGGGGGGTTCTGTTGGGTGATGGGGGTGTTTTTGTTGGGGGTTGGGGCTCTGGGAGTATCGGGGGGGGGGGTTCTGTTGGGTGATGGGGCTCACCTGGGGGGGTTGGGGGGGGGGGGGGGGTGGGTGTTCTGTTGGGGTGATGGGGCTCATGGGAGAGGTGGAGGGGGTTCTGTTGGGGGACGGGGGCTCACCTGGGAGTATCGAATTGGGGGGGGTTTCTGTTGGGTGATTGTGTTCTGTTGGGGGAAACGGGGGGGTTGCGGGGGGGTGGGGTTCCTGTGAAGGGTGATGGGTGCCTCTATGGGCGGGTGGAGGGGTTCTGGGTTAGGGGGCTCACTGGGAGTACGTCAGGGGCCGGGGGTTCTGGTTGGGGGAGGGGCTGGGTCAGCCCTGGGGGGGGGGGGGGGGCAGTATATGGGGGAAGATTGGGGTGGGTGTTCTGTTGGGTGATAGGGGCTCAATGGGAGTGGTTGGAGGGGATCTGTTGGGGGACGGGGCTCACTGGGAGTATCGGGGGAGGGGTTTATGTTGTTGGGATGGGGGTTTCTCACCTGTTGCAGGGGGGCTTCACCCGGAGGGGTGGGTGTTCTGTTGGGTGATGGGGCTCATTGGGACGGTTGGAGGGGTTCTTTTGGGGGACGGGGCTCACTGGGGAGCTTATCGGGGGGGGGGGGGGGGGGGGGGGGTTCTGTTGGGTGAATGGGCGCTCCCCGGGGGGGGGGTGTTCTGTTGGGTGAGCGGGGCTCATGGGAGGTGGAGGGTTCTTTTGGGGGACAGGGGCCTCCATCACCTGGGAGTATCGGCGCCAGGGGGGGGGAGGGTGTGTTCTGTTGGGATGTCACACCGGGGCTCACACTGGTCCAAACCTTCTAAGTTTTGTTCTGTTGCAAGTACGATGCTGGGCTCATTGGGTGGAGTGGTAGGTACTGAGCTAGGAACTTGTTGCGCGGGACGGGGCTCACTGGGAGTATCGGGGGAGGGGTTCTGTTGGGGGATGCTCCCCCCGGGGTCCTCCCTCTCCCCTTCTTCAGTTTGCAGAGACAGTTTGCTGGAGGAGGCGTATGAGCAGCTCAACAGCCGCCAAACAAATCATGATCGAATATAAAGAATATTTCTGGACCCCTCGAAACTCTTCGAATTGTAGAAATTTACTGTCCTGTTTTGTTGTTTTTGGCTGCTTTTTATAACTTTATATTTTCGCCCTTGGTTTGTTCCTTTTGTCCAGTGCCCTTCAGACCCCCCCCCCCACCCCCCGCCCCCACACCACTGAAACACTGCCAATTTTTTGCCCCGGTCCACCCCCCCCCCCCCCACCCCCCCGTTTTCCCCCCCCCCAGATTTTTTTTTTTTTTTTTTTTTCCACACCAACCCCCCCAGGACTGTGACCCTGAATTCTGGAGTGGGGTGCTGAAAACACTTCATATTTTGGTTGTTTTGTTCCTGAACTGATATTTTTTTTTTTTCCATTTGAATTCCCTGAACCCCTCGCAGTGAGAGGAGTGGTGGTGTTCTCTGCTTTCTCAGTGCACAGAGCTGTCAGCCAACACTGGAAACTTGCTGGAAGGAGGAGTACCGATAGGGTGATGACCTCATGGGTGGCTCGGTTGCCCAATCAGCAGCCTGGGGGCGGGTCTGTGACCAAGCTTTGCTACTTGCTGTAATAAAGGTGCCAGGAATACCGGACCGGCTGAAAAACAGACCAATCCCAGGGCTGGGAACAGCGTTAGTGATCGCTCTTCATAGGAGGGTCTCCGCTACCTAGTAAGGTGGAACCAGCGAACCCCCCCCCCCCCCCCCCCCCCAATAAAATATTTTTTCCAAAAGGCCACGCCCACAATGCTACACATTGGTGTGTGGTTCCAGCAGGCGCTGATGTGGCAATATGCCTCCATACTACCCATCACACTCCCTCTGAAGAGCGAACCAAACGCTGACTCATCCTCAGAAAAAAAAAACACGTGTGCACAAGCCCTTCATTGTCTTGTAATTTTTTTTTTTTTAAGTGCCCTGTTGGGGGTCTTTGGTGGGATATGAGGGGGTCTCCACAGACCCCTGATGTCCTCCTTGTGAGACAGGGAAAGGGACCGAGGTTCATCGTTCCCTCCGCTGCGTGGGAAATGCTCAGAGGCCGCCGCCTCCTTCATGAACCGGATCAGTCAACGCCTCAATGATGAATGGACACAGGAGTGATTGGCACGGATCACACATGGAGTTCATTCAGAGAAGGAAGGGCTGGGAAATCTTACACAATTACCGCCCCCTCTCACTCTCCAGCCTAAAACCAATACCCCTGTGTGCCCCCCCCGTAGCGGCTGGCAGGAGGGAGGGAGGCCGGCAGAGAACTGGGGGGGCACACGGGGAACTGGACAGCTGGGGGGGGAGCAGATCCTAGAATCAATCCTCCTGCTGGGCAGCAAGAGGGAGAAAGCTGTCCGCACTGCAGGGGGTTCCACGAGTCACAAGGTGGTACAGCCGACCCCCCTCCTTGGCAGGGGCCCAGACCCGCATTTTGCACAGATGGGGGCCCGTACAGGAGGGCTGGCTGCACTGCGGGGGGATCCACAAGTCACAAGGTGGTCCTTGGCAGGGGCCCAGACCCCCATTTTGCACAGATGGGGCCCCGTACAGGAGGGCTGGCTGCACTGCGGGGGGATCCACAAGTCACAAGGTGGTCCTTGGCAGGGGCCCAGACCCGCATTTTGCACAGATGGGGCCCCGTACAGGAGGGCTGGCTGCACTGCGGGGGGATCCACAAGTCACAAGGTGGTCCTTGGCAGGGGCCCAGACCCCCATTTTGCACAGATGGGGCCCCGTACAGGAGGGCTGGCTGCACTGCGGGGGGATCCACAAGTCACAAGGTGGTCCTTGGCAGGGGCCCAGACCCCCATTTTGCACAGATGGGGCCCCGTACAGGAGGGCTGGCTGCACTGCGGGGGGATCCCACAAGTCACAAGGTGGTCCTTGGCAGGGGCCCAGACCCCCATTTTGCACAGATGGGGCCCCATACAGGAGGGCTGGCTGCACTGCCTTACCAGTGGCCCCGGAGATCACCGTACACCTGAACGCACCAACTTTCTCCCATGATGTACCAATCCAGTGCAATCGTGTATCAGGCTGAGATCCCCCCACTATGAGGCCGCCATTTTCTTCCACATAGACTCCTTCACCACACAACAGTAAAGGAAAGCCGGACCCATCGGGGGAGGGGAGGGGAATGTCCATAGACAGGGGTGTCCACAGAAGGTAAGGCTACATCTATGGAACGCCTCTTCTCTGTTGTCAGGCGGTTTTTGGGGTTCAGAGCTTTTGGGTGTCAGGGTTGAAGATGGGTGTCAGATGCTTGCTTGGGGGGGTGTCAGTTGCAGAGACCGGGTCAGGTGTTCTGGGGTACCGGGCGCAGGATTGGGTCAGATTCATTAATTGGACATCACAGGACGGCAGAGCTTCTTTCAGCCATTACAATAAGGTTGTGGTGCCACCGTCAGGTGATTGGGCGCTGCCAAGGACAGGAAGTTCCCTCACCGGCACAACCGTTCCCCGTTAGACAAGGCGTTTTCTGAATGTACTACAAGTCCCAGCAAGTATTACAGGGCCACACAAACCCACACCTTTCCTTAGGGGTGTGGAGGGGCAATGGCAGATCTGAAGTGGGCGGTCTCCAGCAAAGTAGCGCTCCCTGGCACAGTGTCCTCCTGGCTGACTGGGACCACTAATTCCAGCAAGGGTCCCGATTTACATGGCAGCAGACCAACGTCTCAGGGACTTGCTACAAAATCAGAGGGGTTATGCCTGGGAGGGAACTTCCTGTCTTCTACCGGCCAGTGTCCAATCACCTGAAGGGGGCAGTATAACCCAGTTGTAATGCCGATGAAGATGCTCCTGTGGCCTCCAATGTATTCCAAGAAAAGGATGTACAGCTAAACCACAAATCCAGGCTTCAGATACAGAGTTGGGTGTGGAAGTTGGGTTGTCAGACCCATATTTGGGGGTCTATTCCAGACACAGAGTTGGGTGTCCATCTTGGAACAAGCGATGGGTGTTGGGCCCACATTTGGGGGTCTATTCCAGACACAGAGTTGGGTGTCCATCTTGGAACAAGTGATGGGTGTTGCACCCATATTTGGGGGTCTATTCCAGAGTTGGATGTCCATCTTAGAACACGTGATGGGTGTTAGACTCATATTTGGGGGTCTATTCCAGACAGAGTTGGATGTCCATCTTAGAACAAGCGATGGGCGTTAGACTCATATTTGGGGGTCTATTCCAGAGTTGGGTGTCCATCTCAGAACAAGCGATGGGTGTTGGACCCATATTTGGGGGTCTATTCCAGACACAGAGTTGGGTGTCCATCTTAGAACACGTGATGGGTGTTGGACCCATATTTGGGGGTCTATTCCAGACACAGAGTTGGGTGTCCATCTTAGAACAAGTGATGGGTGTTGGACCTATATTTGGGGTTTATTCCAGAGTTGGGTGTCCATCTTAGAACACGTGATGGGTGTTGGACCCATATTTGGGGGTTTATTCCAGACACAGAGTTGGGTGTCCATCTTAGAACAAGCGATGGGTGTTGGACCCATATTTGGGGGTTTATTCTAGAGTTGGGTGTCCGTCTTAGAACAAGTGATGGGTGTTGGACCCATATTTGGGGGTCTATTCCAGACATAGAGTTGGGTGTCCATCTTAGAACAAGTGATGGGTGTTTGACCCATATTTGGGGGTCTCTTCCAGACACAGAATTGGGTGTCTGTCTTAGAACAAGCGATGGGGTGTTGGACCCATATTTGGGGGTCTATTCCAGACACAGAGTTGGGTGTCCATCTTAGAACAAGCGATGGGTGTTGGACCCATATTTGGGGGTCTATTCCCAGACAGAGTTGGATGTCCATCTTAGAACAAGTGATGGGTGTTGGACCCATATTTGGGGGTCTCTTCCAGACATAGAGTTGGGTGTCCATCTTAGAACAAGTGATGGGTGTTTGACCCATATTTGGGGGTCTCTTCCAGACACAGAATTGGGTGTCTGTCTTAGAACAAGCGATGGGTGTTGGACCCATATTTGGGGGGTCTATTCCAGACACAGAGTTGGGTGTCCATCTTAGAACAAGTGATGGGTGTTGGACCCATATTTGGGGGTCTATTCCAGACAGAGTTGGATGTCCATCTTTAGAACAAGTGATGGGTGTTGGACCCATATTTGGGGGTTTATTCTAGAGTTGGGTGTCCGTCTTAGAACAAGCGATGGGTGTTGGACCCATATTTGGGGGGTCTATTCCAGACACAGAGTTGGGTGTCCATCTTAGAACAAGCGATGGGCGTTGGACCCATATTTGGGGGTCTATTCCAGACACAGTTGGGTGTTATGCAGGGTTGTAAAAGATGGGGCTGGGTGTCAGGCAGAGGAGTCAGACTCGTATCTGGGGTCAAATCCAGACAAAGTTGGGTATCAGAGACAGGTGTCAGGCACAGGGGTAATAGTGAATAGCAAACTCATATTTGGGGTCGGTTGCAAAGACAAGATTTGGGTGTGTGTTTAGGGCAAGAGATGGGTGTCAGACTATTTTGGGGTCTATTCCAGACGTGTGTAGTAGGGTGGCATGCAGGGTTGGGTGTCATACTCATATTTAGGGGTCACTTCCAAAACACAGAGTTGGGTGTCAGACTCAGATAAGGCATTTGGGGCTAAAGAGTTAAGTGCCATATACAGTTTGGTATCGGACAAGAACGAGGGCCGGGTGTCAGGCACAGGGTTGGGGATGAGTGCCTGAGTCATATTCAGGTTTCAGACACACAATTGGGTGTCAGGGCAAGAGATGGGTGTTAGACACATATCTGGGGGACTATTCCAGACATAGAGTTGGATGTCATGCAGGGTTGGGATTGGGTTGTCAAAGATGGGTGTCAAGACTCATATTTAGAGGTCGGTTCCAGAGAGTTGGGTTTTGTGTTTTCAATGTTGGGTTGTCAGACACAGGTATTGGACAGGGGTCAGATTCATATATATAAGGGTCACTTCCAGACACAGAGTTGGGTGTCAGACTCATATAAAGGCACTCGGGGTCAAAGAGATGGGTGTCATACACAACATTTGATATCAGACCGGGATGAAGCTCGGTGTCAAGCACAGGGTTGGAGACGAGGGTCTGACTCATATTTGTGGTCAATTTCAGACACACAGGTGGGTGTCAGGCTCAGGGTAAGAGATGGGTGTTAGACACAAATCTGAGGGTCCATTCCAGATGCAGAGTTGGAGGTCATACCGGGTTGGGTTGTCAAAGATGGGATTGGTGTCAAGTTGGTGGCGTACAGAGTTAGGGTCGTGTTGGGTTGTCAGACACAGAGGTACTGGACAGGGGTCAGATCAAGACGCAGAGTTGGGTGTTGGTCTCAGAGTTGGCCTATTCCAGATGCATAGATGGGGTTGGGTTGTCAGAGATGAGACTGGGTTTCAGGCACAGGTAGTGGAAAAGTGTCAAACTCATTAAAGGGTCAGTTCCAGACACAGAGTAGGGTGTCAGACAAATAAGGTGGTTGGTGCCAAAGAGTTTGGTGTCATGCACACAGCTTAGAATCAGAGACAATGAACAATACTAGGTGTCAGACTCCTATTTGGAGTTGTTTCCAGACACAAAGTTGGGTGTCATGAAGGGTTAGGGCTGGGGTTAGTCAGGTCACAGAGGTATTGGACAGGATCACATTAATATTAGGGTCAATTCCAGGACACAGTTGGGGTGTAGTCGGGCAATGTTGGGTTGTCAGACACAGAGGTATTGGACGGGTCACATTCATAGCCGAGGGTCAGTTCCAGACACAGAGTTGGGGTGTAGTCAGGCAATGTTGGGTTGTCAGACCACAGAGGTATTGGACAGAGGTCAGATTCATATCCGAGGGTCATTCCAGACAGAGTTGGGTTGTGTAGTCAATGTTGGGTTGTCAGACAGAGTTAGGGTCGTGTTGGGTTGTCAGACAGAGGTATTGGACAGAGGTCAGATTCATATCCGAGGGTCATTCCAGACACAGAGTTGGGTTGTGTAGTCAATGTTGGGTTGTCAGAGTGTCACGTACCTGATGGTGGAACCTGAGATGTAGAGGAAGGCCTCTGTTGTGGCTCTGGCTCAGGGGCCCTGAAAAGTGACAGGGAGCGCCGGAGCAGAGGTGCACGAGAGTGTCTGGTGGGAATTCCGTGGACTGATGTGCGTCAGGAAATGCAGGAGCGGCTGGAGGATGGCACGCTGACAGAGGTGCAGGGTAGTCAGGCAGCCGGTGCTCAGGCAGGTATGCAGGATACTGACAGGGTAGCCGTTAGGAAGCAGGATCAGCGTAGGCAAGGTCATGCGCTCCGGTTCAGCAACAAGCGGGCAAGGTCACAGAATCGGCAGGCAGAATAGTCGGTGGGTAGGCAGAGGTCAAAGCAGGCAGAAAAGTCGGTGGGCAGGCAGAGGTCGGGGCAGGCAGAAGAATAGTCGGTGGGCAAGCAGAGGTCCAGGCAGGCAAAAGAATAGACGGTGGGCAGGCAGAGGCCGGGGCTGGTAGAAGAATAGTCGGTGGGCAGGCAGAGGCCGGGGCAGGTAGAAGAATAGTCGGTGGGCAGGCAGAGGCCGGGGCAGGTAGAAGAATAGGGGCAGGTAGAAGAATAGTGGGCAGGCAGAGGCGGGGCAGGGGGCAGGTAGAAGAATAGTCGGTAGGCGGCGGCGTTCTAGAGAGATCAATTGAGAGGTCAGATCAGGAAGGCAACACAGCAGGAGCACATGATAGAGACCAAATGGCCTTGAGGTCGAGTCCTATCTCAGTTTAAATAGTCCCTCTGGCGCCAAAGTGTCACAGCGCATGCATACCTGCCAACCGGCCCTGAATGGTGCCAGCAGGAGCCCCACATCTGCGCATATTATTACGCGCCTACCCTGACATTGCCCCGTCCTTATGGGCAGCTTCCGGATGCCCAACTGGGCACGTTTTTTAGGATGCCTGCAGAAAAAACGCCCGAATGAATTCTTTGGCATGAACATTAGTCTCTGGCTCCCAAGAGTTCTGTTCTGCCCCCATAACCCTTCCACTTAATCAAGTACTGTATCTGGTTCCTTCTTTTCCCACAGTCCAAGATGGTCTCCACCTCATATCTCCTCCCCATCAACAATTACTGGCTCCGGGGGACCTGTATTGCGACCTGGAAGAGGATCGGGGACTATGGGTTTTAGCAGAGACATGAAATTTAGGGTGAACCTTCAAAGAATCAGGCAGTACAAGTTCATAAGAGACATTATTAATCCTCCTCTTGACTGGAAAGGGGCCTATGAGTCTAGGTCCTAGCTTCTTCATCGGGCACGCCAATCTTAAATTAGTTGTGGACAGCCAGGCCCGTTCTCCGGGTTCCAGAATTAATTCCCCCTTCATTCCCTGACAGACTCTTGTTGTCCTCCAGTGCCTTGGAGTTTCCTGTAGGATCCCATGGTCCTGCTGGAAGAAATTCAGGGTGTCTTGGACAGCTGGAATTGCAGATTCAGGCAGCTCATTGGAGAGAAATGCTGGATGAAAGCCGTAATTAGAGAAAAACGGGGATTGCTTGGTTGCTGAATGGATGGCGTTATCGTAGGCAACCTCGGCCAAGGGTAATAAGGATACCCAATCATCCTGAGAGAAAGCAGCGGATATATTGCTCCAGGGTTTGATTTGTTCCCTCAGTCTGCCCATTGGTTGGCGGGTGGTATGCAGATGAAAATAAAAGTTCCATTTTTAGGGTCTCACAGAGCTCCTTCCAGAACCAGGGTGTGAACTGGACCCCCCTGGTCAGATACAATGTTGGTAGGGGTACCAAGTAGATGAACTATCTCCTTAACGAAGATTTTTGCTGTTTCTGATGCAGAAGGTGTACCTTTCATGGGCAGAAAATGGGCCATTTTGGAGAAGCAGTCAACTACCACAAGATAGTAGCGTATCCTTCAGAGGATGGAAGTTCCATGAGAAAGTCCATGGCAATCATCATTCATGGTCTGTCAGGGATTGGAAGGAGCCTGAGCACACCCCACACCTTGTTTCTGCTGCTCTTGCTACAGGAACATATGATTTACAATCCTTGGCTAGATCAGGCCACCAAAACAAACTAAATCAGTGGTTTTGTGGATTCCGAAATGTCCTGCTAGTGGGTGGTCATGGCACAATTATAGTACCGCCAGACGGAGCTCTCCAGGCACAAAAATGTTATCCTTCCACCATAGCAATCCTTCCTTGGCCAACAGGGGAACTCCCGGAGGTGAGGAGGCTCCTACAGATGCCCCTCTAATCAGGGTAATGACGTCTGCCTGTAACAGGAAAACGTTCCCAGATGACAGGATGGTATCTGAGGAAGGTGACTGTTTTGGACCATCGAACATGCAGGACAACGCATCGGGTTTAATGTTCTTGGCCTCAGATCTGCAAGTGATATGGAACACAAATCCAGAGAAAAATAGTGCCCACCTGGCTTGAGGAGGTCTCAGTCTCCTGGCTGTCTTCAGGTATTCCAGGTTTTTGTGATCCGTGTAAATCAGACTAGGATGAGCTGATCCTTCCAGAAGATACCGCCATTCCTCGAAGGCCGACTTTATTGCCAGTAGCTCATGGTCACCAACGTTCTTAATTCTTCTTGGCCGGTTGTAAGTTTTTGTGAGAAGAATGCGATGGGATGTAGTAAGGTCTTTAACTCCTGGTGTTGAGACAGAACCCCCCCAAGTGCATTTTCAGAGGCATCTTCCTCCAAGATGTACGGTAGTGCCGGGTCAGGATGACTTAAAATGGGTGAAGAAGTAAACAGGCCCTTCGATTTTTCAAAAGACAGCCCGCGCCTCTGAGGACCAGCTGAAACGTGTACCTTGCTTGGTTCATCGTGTAATTGGGGCGATGATAGCGGAAAATCCTTTGAATTTTCGGTTAAAAATTTGCAAAGCCGATGAAGCGTTGAATTCCTTTCTTATCTGATGGAGCCGACCAGTCCAAGATGGCGGACACTTTCTGGGGATCCATTTTAATTCCCTCTGTAGAGATGATCAATCCCAAGAACTGGATACTGTGTTGCTCGAACTTACAGTTGTGTTGAAAATACTAGCCGTCAGACATCACTAACCGGATCAATCCCTGTTTTTGGTGGAAATGATATTCCTACATGGCAAATAATTTCCTAGCCGGTGTAGTAGAGTCATAGAAATCCAACAGACCCGACAGTCATGACATGTATGCTGCTGATTCTGTGTCATTGAATCACTCATTGAAAGGGGCGTGTTCACAATAATAGCCGTGTGGAGTTCTATTAGTGAGGTCATTCATTCTTTGATAAACAGGTGGCAATTATTGCCCTTATTTAAGGAAGGAAGGCAGGAAATGTTGGACATGCTGGTTACAGTGCATTTCTCTCTGAAATTCTGAGGAAAATGGGTGGTTCCAGACATTGTTCAGAAGAACAGCGTACCTTGATTAAAAAGTTGATTGGAGGGGAAAACATATAAAGAAGTGCAGAAAATGATCGGCGCTGCTCAGCTAAAATGATGGCAAATGCTTTAAAATGGCAACCAAAACCTGAAAGACGCGGAAGAAAGCGAAAAACTACCATTGGAATGGATAGAAGAATAGCCAAAATCGGGCGGACTCAGCCAACAATCAGCTCCAGGAAGATGAAAGAAGGTGTGACGTTCCCTGTGAGGACTCAGTCAACAATCAGCTCCAGGAAGATGAAAGAAGGTGTGACGTTCCCTGTGAGGACTCAGCCAACAATCAGCTCCAGGAAGATGAAAGAAGGTGTGACTTTCCCTGTGAGGACTGTTACAATTAGAAGACGCCGATGTGAAGCCAAGCTATCTGCAAGAAGTCCCCGCAAAGTCCCACTGTTGGGGAAAAAGACGTGTGCTGAAGAGGTTACAATCTGCCAAAGAGCACATTGACCGGCCTAAAGAGAAATGGGGCAACATTTTGTGGACTGATGGAAGTAAGATTGTTCTTTTTGGGTCTAGTGGGCGGAGACAGTTTGTCAGACAACCCCCAAACACTGAATTCAAGCCACAGTACACTGTGAAGACCGTGAAGCATGGTGGTGCAAGCATCATGATATGGGGATGTTTCTCATACTACGGTGTTGGGCCTATTTATCGCATACCAGGGATCATGGATCAGTTTGAATCCATCAGAATACTTGGAGAGGTCATGCTGCCTTATGCTGAAGAGGAAATGCCCTTGAAATGGGTGTTCCAACAAGACAACGACCCCAAACACACCAGTAAACATGCAACATCTTGGTTCCAGACCAACAAGATGGACGTTATGGAGTGGCCAGCCCAATCCCCGGATCTTCATCCAATAGAAAACTTGTGGGGTGACATCAAAAATGCAGTTTCTGAGGCCAAACCAAGAAATAGAGAAGAACTGTGGAATGTGGTCCAATCATCCTGGGCTGGAATACCTGATCACAGGGGCCAGAAGTTGGGGGACTCCATGCAACACAGATGTACAGCAGTTCTCAGAAACAGTGCGACTACAACCAAATATTCATGAAGTCATTCAAAGGAAAGCAAAACCTTCAAACATTTCTCAGTTTATATAGTGAATGTTTGAGTTTGTAAAGAAGAATACAAACACGGCCATTTTTTTGAACCGTCTAATATTCACTTTTCTTCCATTTTTTTAGAGGAACAACACAAATTTGATGTATTTTTCTTCCTGTTGTGATTTGGAATAGAATGTGTCGTGTTCCCAATGCATTTGTGTGGATGGAAAGAAAAGGATTAGAAGGATTTGCAGCTTCAGTCACTTTTTTCATCACACGGCTATTATTTTGAACACAACTGTACATTTCTCTGGTTTGGCATATAATCCGTGCTGATGGAGGCGCCCCAACGTGAACACGACGTAGTCCCAGAGAAGCCGTTGAGATAGATGATGACGAAAATGTCCAGAAAGTCTCTAAAACTTTCATAGACGAAGTATTGGAATGTTGCTGCTGCATTACATAGTCCAAAAGGCATCACCAGGTATTTAAAAATGGCCGAACCGAGTGCAGAAGGCCGTCTTCCATTCATCCCCTTCCCCGATTCATACCAGGTTGTAGGCCCCTCGCAAGTCCAGTTTAGTAAATACTGCAGCAGTTCCAAGTCTCTGAAACAGCTCGGGGATCAGAAGGGGTTGTATCGATTTTTCACTTTGATTTTAATTCTCTGTAGTCCACACAGAGCCGAAGACAGCGATCTTTCTTCTCTACAAATAAATGTCCGCTCCCGCAGGGAAGGTGAATGGCCGGATAAACCCTTTACTGAGAGACGGTCATCCTGGTATTCTTTTAGGGTCTCAAGTTCTCGTTCAGACGGGAAAAAATTCGACCAAAAGGGATTTCTGCCCCAGGTAATAATTCGATGGGACAATCATAGGATCTGTGAGGTGGCAGGGTGTCAGCTCCCTTCTTGCTGAAGACATCTGAAAATTCATGGTATGCTTCCGGAACCATCAGCTGGAACTCATCATCAGAGTCCATACGCAGCAACGTGGACGTCTGGGCTGAATCTCATCAGGCAATGCTCCTGGCACTAGGTATTATTATTATTATACAGGATTTATATAGAAAGGTGTGCTCAGCGCTGTACATTATAGGGGGGGGGGGACATGAGACAATACAGTAACAATACAATACACGAGGGGTAAGAGGGCCCTGATCCTGGGAGCTTACAATCTAAGAGGGAGGGGCTGATCCCGGGAGCTTACAATCTAAGAGGGAGGGGCTGATCCCGGGAGCTTACAATCTAAGAGGGAGGGGCTGATCCGGGAGCTTACAATCTAAGAGGGAGGGGCTGATCCTGGGAGCTTACAATCTAAGAGGGAGGGGCTGATCCTGGGAGCTTACAATCTAAGAGGGAGGGGCTGATCCTGGGAGCTTACAATCTAAGAGGGAGGGGCTGATCCCGGGAGCTTACAATCTAAGAGGGAGGGGCTGTTCCCGGGAGCTTACAATCTACGAGGGAGGGGCTGATCCCGGGAGCTTACAATCTAAGAGGGAGGGGCTGATCCCGGGAGCTTACAATCTAAGAGGGAGGGGCTGATCCTGGGAGCTTACAATCTAAGAGGGAGGGGCTGATCCTGGGAGCTTACAATCTACGAGGGAGGGGCTGATCCTGGGAGCTTACAATCTAAGAGGGAGGGGCTGATCCTGGGAGCTTACAATCTAAGAGGGAGGGGCTGATCCTGGGAGCTTACAATCTAAGAGGGAGGGGCTGATCCTTGGAGCTTACAATCTAAGAAGGAGGGGCTGATCCTTGGAGCTTACAATCTAGGAGGGAGGGCCCTGATCCTGGGAGCTTACAATCTAAGAGGGAGGGGCTGATCCTGGGAGCTTACAATCTAGGAGGGAGGGGCTGATCCTTGGAGCTTACAATCTAAGAGGGAGGGGCTGATCCTTGGAGCTTACAATCTAGGAGGGAGGGCCCTGATCCTGGAGCTTACAATCTAAGAGGGAGGGGCTGATCCTGGGAGCTTACAATCTAGGAGGGAGGGGCTGATCCTGGGAGCTTACAATCTAGGAGGGAGGGGCTGATCCTGGGAGCTTACAATCTAAGAGGGAGGGGCTGATCCTGGGAGCTTACAATCTAGAAGGGAGGGGGGGTAGAGGTACAGGAGGAAATGGCTGTGGGGGATGGGGTGGTGGGAGGAGTGGAGGAGATCGGCTGTTAGGTGAGGGTGGGGTAGGCTTCCCTGAAGAGATGGGTTTTCAGGGTGCGCCTGAAGGTGAGGAGGGTAGGTGACAGTCCGATGGATTGGGGTAGGGAGTTCCAGAGGATGGGGGAAGTCCTGGAGAAGTCCTGCAATCGGGAGTGGGAGGAGGAGACCAGGGAGCTAGAGAGGAGGTCCTGTGAGGAGCGAAGGGTACGGGTTGGGTGGTATTTGGGTATCAGGTCGGTTAGGTAGTTTGGGGCGGCGTTGTGAATGGCTTTGTATGTCAGTGTTAGTAGTTTGAATTTGATGCGTTGGGCAATCGGGAGCCAGTGGAGTGATTGGCAGAGGGGGGTGGGAGGACACTGAGTGGAGGCCAGTGGAGGGAATGACAGAGGGGGGGGTGGAGGACACTGAGTGGAGGCCAGTGGAGGGATTGACAGAGGGGGGTGGAAGACACTGAGTGGAGGCCAGTGGAGGGATTGGCAGAGGGGGGTGGAGGACACTGAGTGGAGGCCAGTGGAGGGATTGGCAGAGGGGGTGGAGGACACTGAGTGGAGGCCAGTGAAGGGATTGGCAGAGGGGGTGGAGGACACTGAGTGGAGGCCAGTGGAGGGAATGACAGAGGGGGGTGGAGGACACTGAGTGGAGGCCAGTGGAGGGATTGACAGAGGGGGGTGGAAGACACTGAGTGGAGGCCAGTGGAGGGATTGGCAGAGGGGGGTGGAGGACACTGAGTGGAGGCCAGTGGAGGGAATGACAGAGGGGGGTGGAGGACACTGAGTGGAGGCCAGTGGAGGGATTGACAGAGGGGGGTGGGAAGACACTGAGTGGAGGCCAGTGGAGGGATTGGCAGAGGGGGGTGGAGGACACTGAGTGGAGGCCAGTGGAGGGATTGGCAGAGGGGGGTGGAGGACACTGAGTGGAGGCCAGTGAAGGGATTGGCAGAGGGGGTGGAGGACACTGAGTGGAGGCCAGTGGAGGGATTGGCAGAGGGGGGTGGAGGACACTGAGTGGAGGCCAGTGAAGGGATTGGCAGAGGGGGTGGAGGACACTGAGTGGAGGCCAGTGGAGGGAATGACAGAGGGGGGTGGAGGACACTGAAGGGAATGACAGAGGGGGGTGGAGGACACTGAAGGAAATGACAGAGAGGGGTGGAGGACACTGAATGGAGGCCAGTGGAGGGAATGACAGAGGGGGGTGGAGGACACTGAATGGAGGCCAGTGGAGGGAATGACAGAGGGGGGTGGCGGATGCAGAGCGGTTGGTGAGGTGGATGAGTCTGGCCGCTGAGTTCAGGATAGACTGGAGCGGGGATAGCATGTGTTTGGGTAGGCCAGTGAGAAGGGAGTTGCAGTAGTCCAGGCGTGAGATGATGAGGGAGTGTACGAGTTGTTTAGTAGTTTCTGGGGTGAGGAAGGTACGTATCTTGGAAATGTTGCGGAGGTGGAGCCTGCATGACTTTGATAGTAATTGGACGTGGGGTAGAAAGGAAAGGTTTGAGTCCAGGGTGACACCCAGGACTTTGGCATGTGGGGTGGGACTGATGGTGGTGTTGTTGGATGTGATAGAGAGGATGGGGGGGGCGCGGGCTGGGGGGAAGACCAGGAGCTCGGTTTTGGACAGGTTTAACTTGAGGAAATGGAGCGACATCCAGTCTGATATGTCGTTCAGGAGGTGAGTGATGCGGGCGGAGAGTGAGGGGGTGAGGTGGGGGGTGGAGAGATAGATTTGTGTGTCGTCGGCATAGAGGTGGTAATTGAAGCCGTGAGAGTGTATGAGTTTGCCAAGGGAGGAGGTGTAGATGGAGAAGAGAAGGGGCCCGAGGACAGAGCTTTGGGGTACTCCAACAGAGAGGGGGGGGAGGGAGGGGGAGGTGGCAGCGTTATAGGTGACGCTGAAGGAGCGTTGGGATAGGTAGGAGGAGAGCCAGGAGAGAGTAGCGTCCCTGATGCAGTTTAGAAAGGAGGAGGGGGTGGTTGACAGTGTTGAAGGCCGCGGAGAGGTCGAGGAGCAGGACAGAGTAATGGCCATTAGCTTTGGCGGTTAGCAGGGATGGGGATTATGTGCCTGAAGCCATGGCAGTCCCAGGATGACAGTCTATAGTGGTGATGAGATGACATCCAAGCGTAACTGTTCCTTGTGGGCAGGATTTGAGGTGGATACAGGTAATAAACTTGTTTCCCGAGTTATGGTCCCGGATTTGATGCTGGTTCCATTGCATGGGTTCAGGTTCGTCTGGTTCTGGTGTAGCTGCAGGTGTCACTGAAAGTGCTGGATTGGCAGAAGATGGCACCCTAGGTAGCATCCATACAGGACGGATCTGGCCAGAGGATCTTTCCAAGCGTCGCTCTCCGAGTCTCCGGTCAATCAGCCCTTCTCTGGTGTAGCTGCAGGTGTCACTGAAGGTGCTGGACTGGCAGAAGATGGCACCCTAGGTAGCATCCATACAGGACGGATCTGGCCAGAGGATCTTTCCAAGCGTCGCTCTCCGAGTCTCCGGTCAATCTGGATTGACAGATCAATTAGCCCTTCTAAAGAACTTGGTACTCCCACTCTGGCCAATTTACCCTTTAGGGGTTCCGAGAGTCCCATGCGAATTTGATAACGCAGGACTGCGTCATTCCAGTCTGACAGCGCTCCAGCGTCTAAATTCGGTCACATAATCCTCAAATGCCCTGCGGCCTTGCTGAAGTGTGTGAAGGGCCGCCTCGGCCGAGGCTGAACGTTGAGGGTCATCATATAATTGTGCCATGGTATAAAAAAAAAAAAAAAAACTTTTAAGAGTGGACAATCGGGCATCTTCTTTCTCCAGGAGGTGATGAGCCCAGGTCTGGGGTTCTCCATGTAGCAAAGATGACGAATCCTACTTTGGTGGCATCTAATAAGAAGGTACGGGGTTGCAACGTAACAAATAGCTGACATACGTTGCGGAATGCACAAAACTTGGTCCAATCCCTGAAAAATCTCTCTGATGTGGGCACTCTAGGTTCAGGAGGAAGCATCAAAATGGTGGAGGTGGCTGGAGCAGCAGCCTGGGAAGTAGAAGCTGAGGTAGAACTGGCGGAGGCTGCAGTAGTCGGGTTCGTGGGTGCTGGCAGAGCTTGGAGGCGACTTTCGAGCTGCGTATAACACTCCTGAAGACTTCTGACGGCCTGGGTCAGTGCAGCGATATGCTGGCAGATCTCTTCCAGCGGGGAGCCCCCTCTTTCAGGTTCTGACATGGCCGTTTGGTATTGTCACGTACCTGATGGTGGAACCTGAGATGTAGAGGAGGGCCTCCCTTGCGGCTCTGGCTCGGGGCCCTGGTAAAGCGACAGGGAGTGCCGGAGCACAGAGGTGCACGAGTGCCCGGTGGGAATTATGTGGACTGATGTGCGTCAGGAAATGCAGGAGCAGCTGGAGGATGGCACACTGGCAGAGGTGCAGGGCAGTCAGGCAGCCGACGCTCAGGCAGATGTGCAGGATACTGGCAGGGCAGAGTCCCATCGTAGTTTAAATAGCTCTCCTGGCGCCAAAGTGGCGCCGCACATGTACACCTGCCGACCGGCCATCAACGGAGTCGGCAGGAGCCCTGAGCCTGCACACATCCATGTGCCTACCCTGACACAGAGGTATCGGACAGGGGTCAGATTCATATTTTTAAGGTCAGTTCCAGACACAGAGTTGGGGTTGTGTAGTCGGCAATGTTGGGTTGTCAGACAGAGGTGTTGGACAGGGGTCAAATTCATATCCGAGGGTCAGTTTCAGACACAGAGTTGGGGTTGCATAGTCGGGCAATGTTGGGTTGTCAGACACAGAGGTAACGGACAGGGGTCAGATTCATATTTGAGGGTCAGTTCCAGAGTTGGGGTTGCGTAGTCACGCAATGTTGGGTTGTCATACAGGGGTCAGATTCACATCTGAGGGTCTGTTCCAGACACCGAGTTGGGGTTGCATTGTTGGACGGGTTAGATTCATATCCGAGGGTCAGTTCCAGACACAGAGTTGGGGTTGTGTAGTCGGGCAATATTGGGTTGTCAGACAGAGGTATTGGACAGGGGTCAGATTTATATCCAAGGGTCAGTTCCAGACACAGAGTTGGGGTTGTGTAGTTGGGCAATGTTGGGTTGTCAGACAGAGGTATTGGACGAGGGTCAGATTCATATTTGAGGGTCAGTTCCAGACAGAGTTGGGGTTGCGTAGTCACGCAATGTTGGGTTGTCGGACAGAGGTATTGGACAAGGGTCACATTCATAGCCGAGGGTCAGTTCCAGACACAGGGTTGGGGTTGTGTAGTCGGGCAATGTTGGGTTGTCAGACAGGCATTGGACAGGGGCCAGATTTATATCCGAGGGTCAGTTCCAGACACAGAGTTGAGGTTGTGTAGTCGGCAATGTTGGGTTGTCAGACAGAGGTGTTGGACAGGGGTCAAATTCATATCCGAGGGTCAGTTTCAGACACAGAGTTGGGGTTGCATAGTCGGGCAATGTTGGGTTGTCAGACACAGAGGTACCGGACAGGGGTCAGATTCATATTTGAGGGTCAGTTCCAGAGTTGGGGTTGCGTAGTCACGCAATGTTGGGTTGTCATACAGGGGTCAGATTCACATCTGAAGGTCAGATCCAGACACAGAGTTGAGGTTGCATTGTTGGACAGAGGTGTTGGACAGGGGTCAGATTCATACCCGGTGGTCAGTTCCAGACACAGAGTTGGGGTTGCATTGTTGGACAGAGGTGTTGGACAGGGGTCAGATTCATACCCGTTGGTCAGTTCCAGACACAGAGTTGGGGTTGCATTGTTGGACAGAGGTGTTGGACAGGGGTCAGATTCATACCCGGTGGTCAGTTCCAGACACAGAGTTGGGGTTGTGTAGTCGGGCAATGTTGGGTTGTCAGACAGAGGCATTGGACAGGGGGCAGATTTATATCCGAGGGTCAGTTCCAGACACAGAGTTGGGGTTGCGTAGTCACGCAATGTTGGGTTGTCATACAGGGGTCAGATTCACATCTGAAGGTCAGATCCAGACACAGAGTTGGGGTTGCATTGTTGGACAGAGGTGTTGGACAGGGGTCAGATTCATACCCGGGGGTCAGTTCCAGACACAGAGTTGGGGTTGTGTAGTCGGGCAATGTTGGGTTGTCAGACAGGGGTCAGATTCATATTTGAGACACAGAGAGTTGGGTATCAGACTCATATCTGGTGCTCAATGCCAGACGGGCAGGATTGGGTGTCCGGCTCAGAGTAGTAGTCAGACAGGATTTTAATACCGCAAATTCTCGAGACACATTCGGAAATCTTTAAGAACGTCCCCAAAAGCTGAGAGAAGACGGCGTGTATTACCCTTCAGTGGGGGCGGAAGGGATCCTGCGGTGGGAGGTATCCCGGACCTAGGTGGTTGGTGCTCACAGACAACACATACAGGAAGCAGACGGACCAATCAGACGTAGGCGGTGACATTTATTATTTTTTCAGATACAATAAAACTCATTGAAGTAAAATAACAGCACAAAGTACAGATACAAAAATCAAGGCGTTAGTCTCCGACATGCGAAAGGGACGACTCCTGGGGTGTCCTCCTACACGGGTTAGAATTCTAGTCTAAACAAAACCCTCCAGATCCCAAAACCCGCCAGATCCCCATGTGCAGTGTCTATCCCCCTCTATTCTCTGCACTGCCTGCTGGAGGCGCTGCTGAGGTCCCACCCGGTGCTGGACATGGCGCCACCTTTCTATGGCTCACCTTCGAGGGGAGGACAGAAGGCTGGACGTGGCACCACCTTTCTATGGCTCACCTTCGAGGGGAGGACAGAGGCTGCACGTGGCGCCACCTTTCTATGGCTCACCTTCGAGGGGGGGACAGAAGGCTGGACGTGGCGCCACCTTTCTATGGCTCACCTTCGAGGAGAAGACAGAAGGCTGGACGTGGCGCCACCTTTCTATGGCTCACCTTCGAGGAGAAGACAGAAGGCTGGACGTGGCGCCACCTTTCTATGGCTCACCTTCGAGGGGAAGACAGAAGGCTGGACGTGGCGCCACCTTTCTATGGCTCACCTTCGAGGGGAGGACAGAAGGAGGTAGCGCCAGGCAAGACATAACGGCTCATTAAATACTTGTATCTAATACTCCTCCTGACCGGACTCCACCCCCTCCCCGGTCACCGCTCATTGCCCCGCCTATACAGAATACCCCGACACCACGGCGGAGTGCCGTCTCACATATCCTTTCCTAACGGAGAAGATCCGTAACATCACAAACACGATTCTGTCAATCAGGTAATAAAATCGAGTAAATTTCCCCCGATAACCGGCTCTGTACAAATGTTACTCCCATAGGAGTAAACAAGCCCCATTCACCCTTTTATGGGGAGATTCCTCCGCCATGATCTGCTGTGCCCTTGGCATCTCATTAATACTAACCCAAGAAGACCAAAAACAGTCCTGCGGAGCAGCAGGATACGGCTCAGTAAAGAGGATAGGAGGCTCACAGATCTGAGGACCCAGCAGAGGGGTGCAAAGGTGACAAAGCCCACCTAGACGTAGGATTTCCTCCTTCCAGCCCAGATCTGAGGACCCAACAGAGTGGTGCAAAGCCCACCTAGACGTAGAATTTCCTCCTTCCAGCTCAGATCTGGGGACCCAACAGAGTGGTGCAAAGCCCACCTAGACGTAGGATTTCCTTCTTCCAACCCAGTTCTGGGGACCCAACAGAGTGGTGCAAAGCCCACCTAGATGTAGGATTTCCTCCTTCTAGCCCAGATCCGAGGACCCAGCAGAGGGGTGCAAAGGTGACAAAGCCCACCTAGACGTAGGATTTCCTCCTTCCAGCCCGGATCCGAGGACCCAACAGAAGGGTGCAAAGGTGACAAAGCCCACCTAGACGTAGGATTTCCTCCTTCCAGCCGGGATCCGAGGACCCAGCAGAAGGGTGCAACGGTGACAAAGCCCACCTAGACGTAGGATTTCCTCCTTCCAGCCGGGATCCGAGGAACAAGCAGAGGGGTGCAAAGGTGACAAAGCCCACCTAGAGGTAGGATTTCCTCCTTCCAGCCCAGATCCGAGGACCCAGCAGAGGGGTGCAAAGGTGACAAAGCCCACCTAGACGTAGGATTTCCTCCTTAAAGCCCAGATCCGAGGACCCAGCAGAGGGGTGCAAAGGTGATAAAGCCCACCAAGACGTAGGATTTCCTCCTTCCAGCCCGGATCAGAGGACCCAGCAGAGGGGTGCAAAGGTGACACAGCCCACCTAGACGTAGGATTTCCTCCTTTCCAGCCCGGATCCGAGGACCCAGCAGAAGGGTGCAAAGGTGACAAAGCCCACCTAGACGTAGGATTTCCTTCTTCCAGCCCAGATCTGGGGACCCAACAGAGTGGTGCAAAGCCCACCTAGACGTAGGATTTCCTTCTTCCAGCCCAGATCCGAGGACCCAGCAGATGGGTGCAAAGGTGACAAAGCCCACCTAGACGAAGGATTTCCTCCTTCCAGCCCAGATCCGAGGACCCAGCAGAAGGGTGCAAAGGTGACAAAGCCCACCAAGACGTAGGATTTCCTCGTTCCAGCCGGGATCCGAGGAACAAGCAGAGGGGTGCAAAGGTGACAAAGCCCACCTAGACGTAGGATTTCCTCCTTCCAGCCGGGATCCGAGGACCCAGCAGGAGGGTGCAAAGGTGACAAAGCCCACCTAGACGTAGGATTTCCTCCTTCCAGCCGGGATCCGAGAACCCAGCAGAGGGGTGCAAAGGTGACAAAGCCCACCTAGATGTAGGATTTCCTCCTTCCAGCCCAGATCCGAGGACCCAGCAGAGGGGTGCAAAGGTGACAAAGCCCACCTAGACGTAGGATTTCCTCCTTCCAGCCGGGATCCGAGGAACCAGCAGAGGGGTGCAAAGGTGACAAAGCCCACCTAGACGTAGGATTTTCTCCTTCAAGCCCGGATCTGGGGACCCAACAGAGTGGTGCAAAGCCCACCTAGACGTAGGATTTCCTTCTTCCAGCCCAGATCTGAGGACCCAGCAGATGTGTGCAAAGGTGACAAAGCCCACCTAGAGGTAGGATTTCTTCCTTCCGGCCCAGATCCGAGGACCCAGCAGAGGGCTACAAAGATGACAAGCCTACTTAGACCTAGGATTTCCTCCTTCCAGCACAGATCCGAGGACCCAGCAGAGGGGTGCAAAGGTGATAAAGCCCACCTAGACGTAGGATATCCTCCTTCCAGGCCGGAGAAGACATCATTTGTAGGCCACTGGTAGACAGGATGTCCTCTCTCCGTGTTCACCAGATGGAGGCGCGCTGAATGGGAACCAGTCATGAGGCTGCAGCTGCTGAACTTCTGATTCCTCACTGAACTTGTCTCAGCACTTTCATGCACCGACCCAGAACAAGCATGGAGCAAAATGAAGCCCAGCTTCCAGATCTAGGATCTGTGACCCAACATACTGAAGACAAAGGATCAGCATGACACCATGGAAGCACACTGCACTCATTACAGGTTTCCATTACCACCACCAATCACGTGTTAATACCACAGCACCGCTCTGTGTAGAGACATCACAGCAGCCAAACTTTGGGTTTTTCCTACAATACTTTCATGTAACATCAGTGTGGGACCCGTTGTGGAGGCTGACGGGGACCAATCATTAGAGGGTTAAATATGTCAGATTTGAAGAAGAGAATTCCCCCAATCACATGGAGCAGATGTCTCACCCTGCACTACAGCCAATGAAATCACTGGGAGACAACACCAGGCCAGGAGTCCATGGATTGGGGGGGATGTTTGGTCTGGGAATGAATATGGTGGACCCTGCGGAGTATTTATACAAGTCAACTCCATACAGCAATTTCAGGAATGTTAAAAACAAAATAAAAATTGGGACTGAAATGTAAAAGTACAAAATATTGCACTGCCGTGATTTCCCAAAATGCCAGCAGGTCTCCACTAGGACCTCGTTCTTCTACAACCCCTGGCCTTACTCCATGTTATAATACCCCTACAGAACCTGGTTGTTCACCACCATGGGTTAATTCTTCTACAATACCTGACAGGTCTCCACTATTATCCTCCCAACATCCAGCAGGTCTCCACTATTATCCTCCAACATCCAGCAGGTCTCCACTATTATCCTCCAACATCCAGCAGGTCTCCACTATTATCCTCCAACATCCAGCAGGTCTCCACTATTATCCTCCAACATCCAGCAGGTCTCCACTATTATCCTCCAACATCCAGCAGGTCTCCACTATTATCCTCCAACATCCAGCAGGTCTCCACTATTATCCTCCAACATCCAGCAGGTCTCCACTATTATCCTCCAACATCCAGCAGGTCTCCACTATGGCCCACAATACCTGGCGGTCTCCCACTATTATCTCATTCCTCTACAATGCCCTCTATTATGAGCTCATTTCCGTTGGAACACCTTGCAGGTCTTCACCATGACATCGTTCCCCTAAGTTGCCCGACGGGGTCTCCACTATCGCCTCATTTCCCCTATAATACCTGGCCATTCTCCTTTATGTCCTAATTTCCCCCAAAAAGCTGGCAGGTCTCCACCATGACCTTCTCCTACAGTGCCCAGCAAGTTTTCACCATGACATAATTCTCCTGAAATGCCTGGTGGGTCTCAACCATGACCTCATTCTCCTACCATGCCCAGTGAGTCTGCACCATGAACTCATTCCTGGCACAATAAAAGTGGGGTTCCACCATGACCCATTTGACTTCAGTGCCCAGCGAGTCTTCACCATGACCTCAATCCCCTACAATGCCTGGTGGGTCTTTACCATGACCGCAATCCCCTACAATGCCTGGTGGGTCTTCACCGTAACATTTTCCTACAATGCCTGGTGGGTATTCACCCTGACCACATTGCACTACAATGCCTGGTGGGTCTTCACCCTGGCCACATTGCACTACAATGCCTGGTGGGTCTTCACCCTGGCCACATTGCACTACAATGCCTGGTGGGTCTTCACCCTGGCCACATTGCACTACAATGCCTGGTGGGTCTTCACCCTGGCCACATTGCACTACAATGCCTGGTGGGTCTTCACCGTGACACTTCCCTAAGATGCCTGGTGGGTCTTCATCATTACCTCAATCCCCTACAATTCCTGGTGGGTCTTCACCATGACAACATTTTCCTACAATGCCTGCTGGGTCTTCACCATGACCACATTTTCCTACAATGCCTGCTGGGTCTTCACCATGACCACATTTTCCTACAATGCCTGTTGGGTCTTCACCGTGACCACGTTCCACTACAATGCCTGGTGGGTCTTCACCATGACCACATTTTCCTACAATGCCTGGCGGGTCTTCACCGTGACCACATTTTCCTACAATGCCTGGTGGGTCTTTACCGTGACCACATTTTCCTACAATGCCTGGTGGGTCTTCACCGTGATCACATTTTCCTACAATGCCTGGTGGGTCTTCACCGTGACTTCATTCCACTACAATGCCCATCAGTTTTGGGCTTCTTTTCACAAAAAGGATGTGGAGAAACTGGAGAGACTGTACGGGGCACAGGGTTGGGTGTCAGGCTCAGGCTAGTGGTCGGGTGTCAGACAGGTCCGGGATTCTATTTTTTTTTCAAAGATTTTAATACTTATCAAAGCATTTCATGTGCAAGAAACATTCGGAAATCTTTTCAGACGTCCAGGGGACACTGTGCCTGGAGGAAACGGTAAAACATCTACATAATGGGAAGACTTCTCCACAGTAAGAGCTTTGACAACGACTGGAGCAAACTCCAGCCAATTATATTCATTGCTCAAAAAAAAAAAAAAAAAAAAAAAAAGGGTCTGGCAGTTTCTCTCTATGTACAGAACAGGATTGGCTACTAATATCCGTAAATAATACTGAAGACTGATGATCCCGGGAACATCTTTCAGGGGATCGGGAAGGAACTGTATCCCTACTGGATTATATGAGATCACATTTCGTAAGGGTTTCCTCTGGATCAGATCCCTCAACAGAATGGAAGACCGCAGTGACGTCACAAGAGGAATCCACCATTAACGGAAGACCGCAGTGATGGCACAACAAGAGGAATCCACCATTAACAGAAGACCGCCGTGACGGCACAACAAGAGGAATCCACCATTCTATATACAAAGATAGATCTACTCCTATATATGTACAGCCTAGACAACTCCTACAAGTGTTGCAGTGCCACTCC
Source organism: Staurois parvus (assembly GCA_951230385.1). NCBI lineage: Eukaryota > Metazoa > Chordata > Amphibia > Anura > Ranidae > Staurois > Staurois parvus. The sequence goes on from CATNWA010015352.1 coordinate 199,004, forward strand.
CACCAGTTCCCGTGCCCTCTACAGGAGTCCGTTTGTGTGCGGGGTTACTCTAAGTGCTGATTTCTGACCGAGTGCCGAATAAAACAATATAAATTATTCCATACAACTTATTTCCAGTCCACATTTTACCACTTAAAAATATAGAGAATATCATTTTGAGGGATCTGGATCTCCACCCATGGTGCCCTTCGTAGCTTTGGAGGGGGGATGGGAGTTCAGCGCCTGCGTAATGTTTGTCTCTATGTTGCCTCGGAAGCCCCCCTCCTTTATAAGGGTTCCAACAAGGACTTTGCGAATTGAGGACTCGTAAAGCGTTCATAGCTTGGCTGTCTCTGGAAACAAGACTTTCGGGGTTGCTGTCTTAGACAATCTGGGCAATTAAAAAAAAAAAAACCAGGAGGTCCCAGCTGCATGCACGTGCACACGTACGGGAAAGCCCCACAAAGTGCTATGGGAGTGCCAACACGAGGACACAACGAGAACCAGCTTACTTGGAGGTAACCCCAAGCAACATATGAAAGGCCCTGTCGTGTCCGGGGCAGATTAAGACTTCATGCTATAGAGAAGAGTAGAACATTTCATGGAGGGGGACGAGGTGGGTGACGAGGGGCTTCACATATGTCCGCACACAAATGCAGCTGGGAGCTCTTCTGCTGTAAAGTGAGGTACCAGCTGGACTTGGCTTCGGTTCCTGGAATTTGTCCTTCTCTACATTAATACACGTCCGCCATCATTGTGTCCCTTCTATAAGAAGTCCTCACAGATCTGGACAGCGCCTCCACCATGGAAGGTTCTCTTTCTCCTCTATTAGATCTTCTGTCTCTGGTGGGACATTTCTGTCCCGTCGCTGGCGCTCAGTCGTTCTCTTTCTGATGGACACGTTGATGTTTCTTCAGCTTTGTCCGTTCGATAAATCTTTTGCCGCACTGGACACATTCGAAGGGTCGCTCTCCCGTGTGAATCGTTTCGTGTCTCTTCATGTGCGGCTGCTGGGTGAATTTCTTGCCGCAGTACGAGCAGGCGTAAGGCTTCTCGCCGGTGTGAATTCTCCGGTGGTGTCGGTAGGTGGATCGGTCAGTGAAGTTCTTCCCGCAGTCCTGGCAACGGAAGGGTCGCTCATCAGTGTGCGTCCTGAGGTGGACATGGAGGGCGGAGTTCTGCGAGAAACACTTCCCGCACTGAGTGCAGCTGTATGGCTTCTCTTTGGTGTGGGACCGCATGTGAACAATGAGGTAGCTGCTGTCCCTGAAGGTCTTCCTGCATACTTTACAGGCGTATGGGCGCTCCCCGGTGTGTATTAGGCGGTGCTGCAAGAGAGTGAAGTGCCGGGTGAAGATTTTGCCGCACTCTTTGCATGTGAAAGGTTCCATGCCGGCAAGAGGGCGCTTTCGCTTCTTTCTGGGAAGAACGACGCATTCGTTCTCGTCGTTTCCCTCACTTGGGCCATCCTGGCTGGGCGCCACATGCAAGGCCAATCTTTTACCACATTTGGTGCAAAGAACCTTATCTCTGGCCCCTCTGGGCGGTTTGGGACTTTTGGGGCTCTCAGCATTCCGAGGCTTCTTTCTTTTAGGCTCACCGGGTGACTTCTTCACTCGTTCTTTTCTGACAGGATTGGATTTTGTACCCGGTTTCTGCATTTTATCCCTGGCAATGGTGGACACAACACGGATAGGTCTCTTCTGCTGAATACTGGCCAGGGGTTTTGTCTTTTGTCTCTTCAGAAAAAGTTTCCCGCACTTCACACACGGCTCTTTCCTTGCCTGAACATCATTCTTTTGATTTCGGGGGTTGGCGGTGCTTTTATTGGATTTGGAGTCAGATGTGATCTTCTGCTCTTCAATGGAACATGGCTCATTTTGTAGAGTCTTGTTAGATTTCCTTTTCTCTGGATGACCAGTTTTAAGATCTGGATTTGAATGAACTCTTGTGGAAGCACTTTTAGTAGGTGTTTCGTTACTAGCTTTTACTTTGTGGTGGACTTTAGCATCTTCTTGGGCTCCACAATGCCTGCACCGGCTGCATAAGTTTAAATTCTTATCAGTGTCAAAGTTCGTTGCTTCTAACATAACATAACACTTCTTGTAATGGCTCCCATTCTTCTTCAGCTGGACATTATGACTGGCGGAGGTCCTTAACAAGGCCTCCTCTCCATTCGTCACTTGAACATTAGGACTGGTTGAGGTCCTCAGCGACTCCTCACCCTTCTTTAGCTGGACACTAAGATTGGCTGTGGTCCTCTGTGACACCTGCTCACCCTTCTCTAGCTGGACAGTATGACTGTTTGAAGTTCTAGGTGATGCCTCGACTTTCTTCAGTTGAACATTTTGATTAGTTGAGGTTCTCGGTGATGCCTCGACTTTCTTCAGTTGGACATTTTGATTAGTTGAGGTTCTCGGTGAAGCCTCCTCACCCTTCTTCAGCTGAACATTACGACTGGTTGAGGTTCTCGGTGATGCTTCACTTTTCTTCACTTGAACACTATGACTGCTTAAAGTTCTTGGTGAAGCCTCCTCACCCTTCTTCAGCTGAACATTATGACTAGTTGAGGTTCTTGGTGATGCCTCACTTTTCTTCACTTGAACACTATGACTGCTTAAAGTTCTTGGTGAAGCCTCCTCGCCCTTCTTCAGCTGAACATTATGACTAGTTGAGGTTCTTGGTGATGCCTCACTTTTCTTCATTTGAATACTATGACTGCTTAAAGTTCTTGGTGAAGCCTCCTCACCCTTCTTCAGCTGAACATTATGACTGGTTGAGGTTCTTGGTGATGCTTCACTTTTCTTCACTTGAACACTATGACTGCTTAAAGTTCTTGGTGAAGGCTCCTCACCCTTCTTCAGCTGAACATTATGACTAGTTGAGGTCCTTGGTGATGCCTCTCCCTTCTTTACCTGAGCATGATGATTGCTTGAGGTCCTTGGTGATGCCTCACCTTTCTTCAGTTTAACATTATGACTGGTTGAAGTTTTTGGTGAAGCCTCCTCACCCGTCTTCAGCTGAACATTAGGGCTGCTTGAGGTTCTTGGTGATGCCTCACTTTTCTTTGGCTGAACATTATAATTGGTTGAAGTTCTCGGTGAAGCCACCTCACCTTTCCTCAGTTGAACATTATGACTAGTTGCGGTCCTCAGTGATGCCCCCCCTTCTTCGGCTGAACATTATGATTAGTTATGGTCCCCAGTGACGCCTCCTCACCCTTCTTTGGCTGAACATTATGATTAGTTGTGGTCACCCCTCACTGATGCCTCCTCACCCTTCTTCGGCTGAACATTATGATTAGTTGTGGTCCTCAGTGACGCCTCCTCACCCTTCTTCGGCTGAACATTATGATTAGTTGTGGTCCTCAGTGATGCCTCCTCACCTTTATTCGGCTGAACATTTGGATTGGTTAAAGTACTTGGTGAAGCCTCCTCACCCTTCTCTAGCAGAACATTATGATTAGTTGAGGTACTTGGTGATGCCTCACCTTTCTTCAGTTGAACATTATGACCGGTTGAAGTTCTCAGTGAATAGTCCTCACCCTTCTTCAGCTGAACATCATGATTGGTTGAGGCACTTGATGATGCCTCCTCACCCTTCTTCAGTTGACCATTAGGATTGGTTGAGCTCCTCACTGTTTCGGCCTCACCATTCACTTCTTGCCTTTGCTTCTTCTTAGCAGTTGGACTAGTTTCGGGGGAATCGGCTAGCAGGGCACAATATGGCTTCTTTCTAGCAGGGCTTCCGGTCACATTTTTACCTGAGGTGGCATATTTGGTGGGTGTTGTATTTTGTGTGCCCTTTTGCGGACTAAATACACCTTTATCTCTCTGCCGGTTACACATTCTGCACACATGAAGAAAGGACTTTTCTACATCAGTTTTCTGCTGATCGTTGAGCCGCGTCCAGTGGGTAATTTTGCCACAATTAGAACAAGAATAAGATTTTACAAAGTTCTGATCTTCGTCAGCCGGGTGTGGCGGAGTGAGCTGGATCTCATTTGCTGGTTGCTGAATCTCCTCTTTGTGAATCGGGTCTATCTGTGTCCCTACGTCCTTTTTGTTTGTGTCCCCTGGGCCTGTGGAGAGGGAAGGCTCTGTAGTGTCTTTCTCACATACGGCACTTAGTGATGATCCTTCAACTTCCTCCATCGTCTTCATGGTCTTGTTGCATTTCATGGAATTCTGACTTTTCAGTTCTTGGTTTTCTCCTCCCAGCATGCCATGCACCGTGGTGGTTTCCCTTTCTGCCTGCATGGAATTAGGTTTGAGGTCCTGACTCTTTGTGACCAGGTACTCTTCACCTCTGTTCTCTGATTGCAGCAGAGGCCCCGTAGACGGGGATGGCTCTGCAGTGTCTCGCCTACATACTGCACTTGGCGCTTCAACCGTCTCCACTGTCCTCACCGTATTGTTGCATTTCTTGGAATTTTGACTTTTCAGATCTTGTCTTCCTCCTTCCAGAGTGTCAGGTGTCACAGTGGTCTTCTGCTCTGGCTGGGTGGCTTTAGGCTTGGATCCCTGACTCCTTGTAACCATGATTGACTCTGCTGTGGTGCTTCCCTTCGGGTCCACACTCACAATAACAATACGTGGAAAGACTTTTCTCTGCAGCCTAATGCTGTCGAAAAATTCCCTCTCAGCGCTGTCTTCTGGCTCAATAATAAAGGTGGTAATGGTGTCACTAAAATGGACGCGTTTTCCTTTCTTCCGTGGTGAAGCCATTCCTTCACATGCAGTCTTTTCTTGGGGTATCTCCTCCTCATTTACACTGAGAGTCTGCCCAGCATCTGTAAGGTCCTCTGTGGTTTTGGGTAAAGACTGAGGACTCGCAGCCCCTCCACAGCTCTCCGTATGTCCATCTCCATCCCTCGTGTCGGTGGTGTGCTCTTCAGGGAATGGAGCGGTATCTAAGGAGCTTGTGGCTCTCTCAGCCTCTGCTGTGTGCAGTGTATACTGTTCCAGGTCTGCTATCCCCTCCCCTCTGTCCGCTACACTCCCAGGTTCCTCCTCCGAGATGCTCAGAGTCACCCTCAGATCTGGTTTATATTGGGTGCCAGTTATTTGAATTGTCCGTGAACTTTGATCTTCTGATCTGTTCCCATCCTCAGTCTGAAGGCAGCTCGGCTCGCTTTCCCTTTCACTGGTCTGCACAGAGTCTGAGGAGTCCTCTGTGCGCAGTTCGGAGTGCCCCTCCCCAACTACATCCGGCTGGTCTGTGCAGACATCGCCACACATGGGAGGGGTCTCGTAGTTCCTCTCTACAATAGGTCCATTCTCTCTTTGCTCCGACCTCCTTGATGATCGGTGAGAACGACTTTTACTCTTCTTGTGTTTCTTTATCCACCTGAACGGGTTCACTCTGGGGTATCTCCGCTGTCTCTTCAGTGGTGGCGTGGATTCGGTGCTCTGCGTATCATGGATGTTCTCCTGCAATATGCTTCTGTCAGAGGCTGCCAACCGCTCGCCTTGCCAGGAACCTGTTGGAAGACCAAGGAGAAGGAATTAGCAATGAAGACGTGGAGAGAACAAAGTCTTAGAACTTCTCCCGCTATACAGGGATGCCGAGGCAATTCTACTGCATTCTACCCATTCTGTAGGAGAACTATGGAGGTTCTAGGATGGTAAGGAGTATGTTTTCCACGGACATCAGACCGCAGCACGGCCCACGGACAGACATCAGACCGCAGCACGGTCCACAGACGGACATCAGACCGCAGCACGGCCCACGGACGGACATCAGACCGCAGCACGGCCCACAGACGGACATCAGACCGCAGCCGGCCCACAGACGGACATCAGACCGCAGCCCGGCCCACAGACGGACATCAGACCGCAGCCCGGCCCACAGACGGACATCAGACCGCAGCCCGGCCCCAGACGGACATCAGACCGCAGCACGGCCCACAGACGGACATCAGACCGCAGCCGGCCCACAGACGGACATCAGACCGCAGCACGGCCCACAGACGGACATCAGACCGCAGCACGGCCCACAGACGGACATCAGACCGCAGCACGGCCCACAGACGGACATCAGACCGCAGCACGGCCCCACAGACGGACATCAGACCGCAGCCCGGCCCACAGACGGACATCAGACCGCAGCCCGGCCCACAGACGGACATCAGACCGCAGCCCGGCCCACAGACGGACATCAGACCGCAGCCCGGCCCACAGACGGACATCAGACCGCAGCCCGGCCCACAGACGGACATCAGACCGCAGCCGGCCCACAGACGGACATCAGACCGCAGCCCGGCCCACAGACGGACATCAGACCGCAGCCCGGCCCACAGACTGACATCAGACCGCAGCCCGGCCCACAGACGGACATCAGACCGCAGCCCGGCCCACAGACGGACATCAGACCGCAGCACGGCCCCACAGACGGACATCAGACCGCAGCACGGCCCACAGACGGACATCAGACCGCAGCACGGCCCACAGACGGACATCAGACCGCAGCACGGCCCACAGACGGACATCAGACCGCAGCACGGCCCACAGACGGACATCAGACCGCAGCACGGCCCACAGACGGACATCAGACCGCAGCACGGCCCACAGACGGACATCAGACCGCAGCACGGCCCACAGACGGACATCAGCCCGCAGCACGGCCCACAGACGGACATCAGACCGCAGCACGGCCCACAGACGGACATCAGACCGCAGCACGGCCCACAGACGGACATCAGACCGCAGCACGGCCCACAGACGGACATCAGACCGCAGCACGGCCCACAGACGGACATCAGACCGCAGCACGGCCCACAGACGGACATCAGACCGCAGCACGGCCCACAGACGGACATCAGACCGCAGCACGGCCCACAGACGGACATCAGACCGCAGCACGGCCCACAGACGGACATCAGACCGCAGCACGGCCCACAGACGGACATCAGACCGCAGCACGGCCCACAGACGGACATCAGACCGCAGCACGGCCCACAGACGGACATCAGACCGCAGCACGGCCCACAGACGGACATCAGACCGCAGCACGGCCCACAGACGGACATCAGACCGCAGCACGGCCCACAGACGGACATCAGACCGCAGCACGGCCCACAGACGGACATCAGACCGCAGCACGGCCCACAGACGGACATCAGACCGCAGCACGGCCCACAGACGGACATCAGACCGCAGCACGGCCCACAGACGGACATCAGACCGCAGCACGGCCCACAGACGGACATCAGACCGCAGCACGCCCACAGACGGACATCAGACCGCAGCACGGCCCACAGACGGACATCAGACCGCAGCACGGCCCACAGACGGACATCAGACCGCAGCACGGCCCACAGACGGACATCAGACCGCAGCACGGCCCACAGACGGACATCAGACCGCAGCACGCCCACAGACGGACATCAGACCGCAGCACGGCCCACAGACGGACATCAGACCGCAGCACCGCCCACAGACGGACATCAGACCGCGCAGCACGGCCCACAGACGGACATCAGACCGCAGCACGCCCACAGACGGACATCAGACCGCAGCACGGCCCACAGACGGACATCAGACCGCAGCACGGCCCACAGACGGACATCAGACCGCAGCACGGCCCACAGACGGACATCAGACCGCAGCACGGCCCACAGACGGACATCAGACCGCAGCACGGCCCACAGACGGACATCAGACCGCAGCACGGCCCACAGACGGACATCAGACCGCAGCACGGCCCACAGACGGACATCAGACCGCAGCACGGCCCACAGACGGACATCAGACCGCAGCACCGCCCACAGACGGACATCAGACCGCAGCACGGCCCACAGACGGACATCAGACCGCAGCACCGCCCACAGACGGACATCAGACCGCAGCACGGCCCACAGACGGACATCAGACCGCAGCACGGCCCACAGACGGACATCAGACCGCAGCACGGCCCACAGACGGACATCAGACCGCAGCACGGCCCACAGACGGACATCAGACCGCAGCACGGCCCACAGACGGACATCAGACCGCAGCACGGCCCACAGACGGACATCAGACCGCAGCACCGCCCACAGACGGACATCAGACCGCAGCACGGCCCACAGACGGACATCAGACCGCAGCACGGCCCACAGACGGACATCAGACCGCAGCACGGCCCACAGACGGACATCAGACCGCAGCACGGCCCACAGACGGACATCAGACCGCAGCACGGCCCACAGACGGACATCAGACCGCAGCACGGCCCACAGACGGACATCAGACCGCAGCAGCACGGCCCACAGACGGACATCAGACCGCAGCACGGCCCACAGACGGACATCAGACCGCAGCACGGCCCACAGACGGACATCAGACCGCAGCACGGCCCACAGACGGACATCAGACCGCAGCACGGCCCACAGACGGACATCAGACCGCAGCACCGCCCACAGACGGACATCAGACCGCAGCACCGCCCACAGACGGACATCAGACCGCAGCACCGCCCACAGACGGACATCAGACCGCAGCACCGCCCACAGACGGACATCAGACCGCAGCACCGCCCACAGACGGACATCAGACCGCAGCACCGCCCACAGACGGACATCAGACCGCAGCACCGCCCACAGACGGACATCAGACCCGCACCGCACGCCCACAGACGGACATCAGACCGCAGCACCGCCCACGGACATCAGACCGCAGCACCGCCCACGGACATCAGACCGCAGCACCGCCCACGGACAACAAAGTTCACAGCCATCAGATGACCCCATCACCCACAGAGAACAGATGACACCCACAGATATCACACCACACAACACTTAAAGCCATCAGACGCCACCACGGCCCACAGACATCAGACGCCACCCACGGCCCACAGACATCAGACGCCACCACGGCCCACAGACATCAGACGCCACACGGCCCACAGACATCAGACGCCACCACGGCCCACAGACATCAGACGCCAACGGCCATCAGACGCCACCACGTCACACAGACATCAGACGCCACCATGGCCCACAGATATTAGATGATACCACGGCCCAGATATTAGACGACACCACGGCCCACAGATATTAAGATACACCACGGCCCACAGATATTAAGATACACCACGGCCCACAGATATTAGACGACACCACGGCATTAGACGACACCACGGCCCACAGGCATTAGACGACACCACGGCCCACAGGCATTAGACGACACCACGGCCCACAGGCATTAGACGACACCACGGCCCACAGGCATTAGACGACACCACGGCCCACAGGCATTAGACGACACCACGGCCCACAGGCATTAGACGACACCACGGCCCACAGGCATTAGACGACACCACGGCCCACAGGCATTAGACGACACCACGGCCCACAGGCATTAGACGACACCACGGCCCACAGGCATTAGACGACACCACGGCCCACAGGCATTAGACGACACCACGGCCCACAGGCATTAGACGACACCACGGCCCACAGGCATTAGATACACCACGGCCCACAGATATTAGATGACACCACGGCCCACCGATATTAGATGACACCACGGCTCACAGGCATACACCACGGCCCACAGATATTAGATGACACCATGGCCCACGATATTAGATGACACCACGGCTCACAGATATTAGATACACCATCACCCATAAACATCAGATGAGTCCCACTCAATCCAGATGTTAGGGTCAAGGCTGATGACCTAAAGACTATGTGGAAACGGTCAAGAATTCTCAACAATTGCCCAAACAGGAATGTTCTGTAAGCCAAGTGCAGTGAAGGGGAAGCTGGGACAAAATAGATCATGAAATGGTCCAATGGCCTAAGCACAACTGACTGATAACTCATTATCTACACATAAGATGAGCGAACAGAACAAGTATGTGAAGTTCCGTCCAGATCAGAATCCAAAGTACCTCTTGCAGCAAAATCTCCCGTGCCTCCTACATAGGTGAGACACCCCATCGCCGTGACATTGTGCAACTGGATCCAGATCAGGTAACATATTAAGAGGAGGATCCAGCGATGAAAATACAAACACATGTTTGGAAATGTCAGGACGTGTCCATGCCTCCCTCCCAGTCCAACAGTTTGACGTTCCATGATAGGATCTTCAAGAAGGTGGGAGGAAGGACTTCCCTGAACCCAAAGCTGGATCACTGATCCACCAGACCAGGGACTGCCCGGTCCTCAGGGGTAGACAAATACGTCTGCTCAGAAACCCAGCTAACATGTCCCATGACAAGGTATGGTGCTAGAACAGTCTGGGATAGGACTGAAGAATGGACTGCCTCGAAGAAGGTTACTCACTGAGCCAGGACATTCATGAAACAGGTGAGAGGTGGGCAGCTCCCAGACTGAAGGACAAGGATGAGAGATTGGATAGGCTGAGAATTTTCCGAGGAAGAGACATGCTAATCCAAGATGCCTGCAGGCAATGAGACTGTTCCAGAGAAGATTCAGGATACAACCAAATCATTGAGACATCTGGAGAACTAGAGAGACGTTGTTCAACGGATCCCGGGCTGACTGTTTCCTCCATAGGAAGGTATTCCACAATGGAACACAATAGGGCCAACACCTTGATAAACACTTGTGGTGCAGGGGCTGAATAATCAGCGCACTGGAAGGACGGGGCCTCATTGACCTCAGAAGCCAGAAAGTCCCTCTGGACTGGAATGGTAGGATCTGATGGCATACTATGCAAAATGTTTGGATGAGCCGCTTTCAAAAGAGGCAGAAAATCTCTTGGGAAAGGGAACTAGGCCAGGTTGAAGTACAACTCTGGAAACCATTCTAAACACAGGAAATGGGACAAAGACATTGTGGTCCGGTAAAGACGACCCCCATGGTCCGCTAATGATGACCCCATTGTCTTGCAGTGACCCCAGGGTCCTCTAATGTCCACCCCATGGTCCTGCAATGTCCACCCCATGGTCCTGCAATGTCCACCCCATGGCCCTGCAATGTCCACCCCATGGTCCTGCAATGTCCACCCCATGGTCCTGCAATGTCCACCCCATGGTCCTGCAATGTCCACCCCATGGTCCTGCAATGTCCACCCCATGGCCCTGCAATGTCCACCCCATGGTCCTGCAATGTCCACCCCATGGTCCTGCAATGTCCACCCCATGGTCCTGCAATGTCCACCCCATGGCCCTGCAATGTCCACCCCATGGTCCTGCAATGTCCACCCCATGGTCCTGCAATGTCCACCCCATGGTCCTGCAATGTCCACCCCATGGCCCTGCAATGTCCACCCCATGGTCCTGCAATGTCCACCCCATGGGTCCTGCAATGTCCACCCCATGGTCCTGCAATGTCCACCCCATGGTCCTGCAATGTCCACCCCATGGTCCTGCAATGTCCACCCCATGGTCCTGCAATGTCCACCCCATGGCCCTGCAATGTCCACCCCATGGCCTTGCAATGTCCACCCCATGGCCTTGCAATGTCCACCCCATGGCCTTGCAATGTCCACCCCATGGCCTTGCAATGTCCACCCCATGGCCTTGCAATGTCCACCCCATGGCCTTGCAATGTCCACCCCATGGCCTTGCAATGTCCACCCCATGGCCTTGCAATGTCCACCCCATGGCCTTGCAATGTCCACCCCATGGCCTTGCAATGTCCACCCCATGGCCTTGCAATGTCCACCCCATGGCCTTGCAATGTCCACCCCATGGCCTTGCAATGTCCACCCCATGGCCTTGCAATGTCCACCCCATGGCCCTTGGTAATCCACGCCCATGGCCCGGTAATCACGACGCCCATGGCCCGGTAATCACGACGCCCATGGCCCGGTAATCACGACGCCCATGGCCCGGTAATCACGACGCCCATGACCCCATGGCCCGGCCCGGTAATCACGACGCCCATGGCCCGGTAATCACGACGCCCATGGCCCGGTAATCACGACGCCCATGGCCCGGTAATCACGACGCCCATGGCCCGGTAATCACGACGCCCATGGCCCGGTAATCACGACGCCCATGGCCCGGTAATCACGACGCCCATGGCCCGGTAATCACGACGCCCATGGCCCGGTAATCACGACCCCCATGGTCCGGTAATCACGACCCCCATGGTCCGGTAATCACGACCCCCATGGTCCGGTAATCACGACCCCCATGGTCCGGTAATCACGACGCCCATGGTCCGGTAATCACGACCCCATGGTCCGGTAATCATGACCCCCATGGTTTTGCAATGACACCATGGTCTGGAAGACCCTAGAGGGGCAGAGGATGGTCTGGAAGACCCTAGAGGGGCAGAGGATGGTCTGGAAGACCCTAGAGGGGCAGAGGATGGTCTGGAAGACCCTAGAGGGGCAGAGGATGGTCTGCTAATTTGTGTAGTGACAAAGGAAGGCGAGGAGCTGAAGGAGTGGAATACAAAAGGTTCATTTGATATCCCTGGAATATCCCTTTCTGCACCTGAAGGCAAACTATCCAGGAGTCCCCAAACATTACCAAGCATCCACCCACTATGAAAAGTCAGGGAGGAGCTTCATGGTGGTGAGGGTTTAGCGGCTTTTTACTCCAGACTTTGAGTGGCTGGAGACCTGAGAGTCCTAGAAGTTCATACTCCAAAAGTAAAGAAATGATTGGAAGGAGACTATATAGACCTTTCAGTAGACTTCAGCTGAGGCAGGAAGGTGGATGCTCTTGCTCCCAATGACATCCCTAATATTAGGGCCGAACTAAAGATATATCCCCCGAAGACCATGCAGGTCAGGTGCTCCTTGGATTGAGGGTCTTCAGACCAGCACTTGAACCAGAGTACTGTGCACGGTTGTAATCGACAAAAGGACCACAGCAGGAGACAAGCCCAGCTACTTCCAGCGGCCATCACTGCAGAAGCTCCAACCATCCGCTCTCCTCAGTGAAGGACTCAATGCTGCAGCAGAAACCACTTGTACGGGATTCTGTCCACTCTGCCTTGGTTTGGCAAAGTCCCACCCAGAACTGGGTGAAGGGCCCATCAGCGAGAATTGAGTTTTAACCACTTACCTACCGGAGCTGTTTTTTTTTTTTTTTAAATTAATTTTTTTCATTAATTGCTAACACAAGAGAGCCAACAAGCCCCCTATGTGATAGCATGGGCAGGTGACAGGTTCTCTTTATAGAGACACTGAGGGGGGTCTATTAGATGGCAAATGTCTCCACTGCCCTCAAATGCAGCTTTTCAAGCACAGAACGTACTTGAATAGCCGCACCCTCAGCTACACCAGCCCAGGAATGACAGCTTTGACCCCAGAAGTGATGTAATACACGTCACTTCCTGGGGAAATTAGTCGCAGGAGAGATCGGAAGTTTCCGAAGTTCCTCCTGCTCTCACTGTACCAGCAGTCCTGGGCTCCCCAGCGGAACGGGAGAGCCTGGGAACCACCGCAGATGTCACCGGTGGAGATGCGAGGGGGGAGGACCACTTTGAGAAAACGATTGGGTGGCTCTAAAGCCACTGGATCAGCTGGTACCCAGCTCACAGCTGCCACAACAGCCAAGAACTTGATATAACCACTTGTCTACCTTTTATAGTCATAGCTTGGTAGACAAATGGTGAAAGAGGGTTTCCAGCTGGTGGGTGGTAGGATCCTCGGATACAGAAAGCCCTCCATTACCCTGTTCTAGTGGGCCCCTGATAGATCCATGATGGAGGTACAGCACTTTTTGGGGACATCCTTTCCATATGGGAAAAAATCTGGTAAGCACTGGAGGGGTGTAGGTGCAGTGGGAAGGTCTTCATAAGTGTAGGGGTTCTAGAAGACCCAGGACTGAAGGCATCACGCTGATCCTAAGGAGTGCTGTGCACCACATCAAGACCACCACATCCTGAGGGACACGAAGCTCCTACATACAAGATACTGGATCCTGAGGGACACGAAGCATCTACATACAAGATACTGGATCCTGAGGGACACGTAGCTCCTACATACAAGATACTGGATCCTGAGGGACACGTAGCTCCTACATACAAGATACTGGATCCTGAGGGACACGTAGCTCCTACATACAAGATACTGGATCCTGAGGGACACGTAGCTCCTACATACAAGATACTGGATCCTGAGGGACACGAAGCTTCTACATACAAGATACTGGATCCTGAGGGACACGAAGCACCTACATACAAGATACTGGATCCCGAGGGACACGAAATACTCCTACATACAAGATACTGGATCCTGAGGGACACGAAGCTTCTACATACAAGATACTGGATCCTGAGGGACACGAAGCTCCTACATACAAGATACTGGATCCTGAGGGACACGAAGCTCCTACATACAAGATACTGGATCCTGAGGGCTCTAAAGCCACTGGATCAGCTGGTACCCAGCTCACAACTGCCACAACAGCCAAGAACTTGATATAACCACTTGTCTACCTTTTATAGTCATAGCTTGGTAGACAAATGGTGAAAGAGGGTTTCCAGCTGGTGGGTGGTAGGATCCTCGGATACAGAAAGCCCTCCATTACCCTGTTCTAGTGGGCCCCTGATAGATCCATGATGGAGGTACAGCACTTTTTGGGGACATCCTTTCCATATGGGAAAAAATCTGGTAAGCACTGGAGGGGTGTAGGTGCAGTGGGAAGGTCTTCATAAGTGTAGGGGTTCTAGAAGACCCAGGACTGAAGGCATCACGCTGATCCTAAGGAGTGCTGTGCACCACATCAAGACCTGAAATAGGCACAGACTCCTGGAGGATGATCTGATTGGGTGGAGGCCGGAGCGACTCAGAATCAGAAACAGTCCCTGCCATCGCATTTATGGAGAAAGGCGTGGGAGTGCTGAGGCAGCCATGTGGTGGGAAAACTGGGTCACAAAGGTTTGCGTGACTGTAATCCGAAGCCTGGCTAGCTCCACCCACTGCATTATGTCAGCAGTCAGTCCAGCATTGTTGACCCCTTCCACGGCATAAACCGGCATGTAAGAGGACATAATGGCGCCCAAATGCGGGAACTCCCGTGCTCAACCCGAGCAGCCTATATACAGATTGAGTGTTCACAGAGGAGGTGCTGAGGAAATACCAGCAGCTTTGGACCAGGAAAGACCAACATGGAACCCAGCGCCTGGAGGTCACTTCCAGGCTTCCTCCGTAAAGTCCGGTCCAGCAGGTTCTGGAGGCGGCACTCAAAAGGCCAGGCTAAGGAGAGTTGCCACATAGGGACCAGACATCCATCCTCCTAGGACACTGGCAAAGGATAGAACATGCTGGGAGAAGGGGGGAGGGGATAGCACGAGGTGGCCTATCTTTTTGCCAATCCTCCTGTAGGAGGCAGTATAACTGACAGGTTAAGACTTGCTGTGTCTTTCAATGTATCGTCTTTTTCAAGATACAAGATCATGGATCCTGAGGGACACGTAGCTCCTACATACAAGATCATACTGAGGGGATACAAGATCCTGAGGACACGAAGACACGTAGCTGAGGGACACCTACATACAAGATACTAGATACTGAGGGACCCAAAGCTCCTACATACAAGATCCTGGATCCATAGGGACACGAAGCACCTACATACAAGATACTGGATCCTGAGGGACACGTAGCTCCTACATACAAGCTACTAGATACTGAGGGACACAAAGCTCCTACATACAAGATACTGGATCCTGAGGGACACGAAGCTCCTACATACAAGATACTAGATACTGAGGGACCCAAAGCTCCTACATACAAGATACTAGATACTGAGGGACCCAAAGCTCCTACATACAAGATCCTGGATCCTGAGGGACACGAAGCTCCTACATACAAGATACTGGATCCTGAGGGACACGTAGCTCCTACATACAAGATCCTGGATCCAGAGGGACACAAAGCTCCTACATACAAGATCCTGGATCCAGAGGGACACGAAGCTCCTACATACAAGATACAAGATACTGGATCCAGAGGGACACGAAGCTCCTACATACAAGATACTGGATCCTGAGGGACACGAAGCACCTACATACAAGATACTGGATCCTGAGGGACACGAAGCTCCTACATACAAGATCCTGGATCCAGAGGGACACGAAGCTCCTACATACAAGATCCTGGATCCAGAGGGACACGAAGCTCCTACATACAAGATACTGGATCCTGAGGGACACGAAGCACCTACATACAAGATACTGGATCCTGAGGGACACGAAGCTCCTACATACAAGATATACTGGATCCCGAGGGACACGAAACTCCTACATACAAGATTCTGGATCCTGAGGGGCACGAAGCACCTACATACAAGATACTGGATCCTGAGGGACACGAAGCTCCTACATACAAGATCCTGGATCCAGAGGGACACGAAGCTCCTACATACAAGATACTGGATCCTGAGGGACACGAAGCTCCTACATACAAGATACTGGATCCTGAGGGACACGAAGCTTCTACATACAAGATACTGGATCCCGAGGGACACGAAACTCCTACATACAAGATTCTGGATCCCGAGGGACACGAAGCGCCTACATACAAGATACTGGATCTTGAGGGACACGAAGCTCCTACATACAAAATGATTTGATCCTGTAGGGAACGGTGCAGTTAGACCACAGATGACAGACCAAGTAGGGAGCAGTGCACCTCCATACCAGATATCAGACCCTGTGGGGCCCCATGACCTATGGGAAGTCATTACATGCCAATAACGACAATGAAGTATCTCACCTCTGATGGTGCTGGCCTTGGCTGTGGTGATGTACGGCTCACACCCCAACTCGATGTTGGTTATAATATCTGGGCGAGCTGTAGAGGGAAGGAATAAAGAGATCAGCGAGGTGACACACCATGTACTGAGAATCATCAATCATACAAACCCCTCCCCCAACCAGAATATCCCCACACAGACCGCATGCTGGGATAGAGGGATGATGGGGATGGATCCGGGGATGGGGGATGGAACGGTGGACATGGACCCGGGGATGGGCGATGGAACGGTGGACATGGACCCGGGGATGGGCGATGGAACGGTGGACATGGACCCGGGGATGGGCGATGGAACGGTGGACATGGGCCCGGGGATGGGCGATGGAACGGTGGACATGGGATCCGGGGATGGGCCCGGTGATGGGGCGATGGATGGAACGGTGGACATGGGCCCGGTGATGGGCGATGGAACGGTGGACATGGGCCCGGGTGATGGGCGATGGAACGGTGGACATGGGCCCGGGGATGATGAACGGCGATGGAACGGTGGACATGGGCCCGGTGATGGGCGATGGAACGGTGGACATGGGCCCGGTGATGGGCGATGGAACGGTGGACATGGGCCCGGTGATGGGCGATGGAACGGTGGACATGGGCCCGGTGATGGGCGATGGAACGGTGGACATGGGCCCGGTGATGGGCGATGGAACGGTGGACATGGGCCCGGTGATGGGCGATGGAACGGTGGACATGGGCCCGGTGATGGGCGATGGAACGGTGGACATGGGCCCGGTGATGGGCGATGGAACGGTGGACATGGGCCCGGTGATGGGCGATGGAACGGTGGACATGGGCCCGGTGATGGGCGATGGAACGGTGGACATGGGCCCGGTGATGGGCGATGGAACGGTGGACATGGGCCCGGTGATGGGCGATGGAACGGTGGACATGGGCCCGGTGATGGGCGATGGAACGGTGGACATGGGCCCGGTGATGGGCGATGGAACGGTGGACATGGGCCCGGTGATGGGCGATGGAACGGTGGACATGGGCCCGGTGATGGGCGATGGAACGGTGGACATGGGCCCGGTGATGGGCGATGGAACGGTGGACATGGGCCCGGTGATGGGCGATGGAACGGTGGACATGGGCCCGGTGATGGGCGATGGAACGGTGGACATGGGCCCGGTGATGGGCGATGGAACGGTGGACATGGGACCCGGTGATGGGCGATGGAACGGTGGACATGGGCCCGGTGATGGGCGATGGAACGGTGGACATGGGCCCGGTGATGGGCGATGGAACGGTGGACATGGGCCCGGTGATGGGCGATGGAACGGTGGACATGGGCCCGGTGATGGGCGATGGAACGGTGGACATGGGCCCGGTGATGGGCGATGGAACGGTGGACATGGGCCCGGTGATGGGCGATGGAACGGTGGACATGGGCCCGGTGATGGGCGATGGAACGGTGGACATGGGCCCGGTGATGGGCGATGGAACGGTGGACATGGCCCGGTGATGGGCGATGGAACGGTGGACATGGGCCCGGTGATGGGCGATGGAACGGTGGACATGGGCCCGGTGATGGGCGATGGAACGGTGGACATGGGCCCGGTGATGGGCGATGGAACGGTGGACATGGGACCCGGTGATGGGCGATGGAACGGTGGACATGGCCCGGTGATGGGGTGAATGGGGCGATGGAACGGTGGACATGGGCCCGGTGATGGGCGATGGAACGGTGGACATGGGCCCGGTGATGGGCGATGGAACGGTGGACATGGGCCCGGTGATGGGCGATGGAACGGTGGACATGGGCCCGGTGATGGGCGATGGAACGGTGGACATGGGCCCGGTGATGGGCGATGGAACGGTGGACATGGGCCCGGTGATGGGCGATGGAACGGTGGACATGGGCCCGGTGATGGGCGATGGAACGGTGGACATGGGCCCGGTGATGGGCGATGGAACGGTGGACATGGCCCGGTGATGGGCGATGGAACGGTGGACATGGGCCCGGTGATGGGCGATGGAACGGTGGACATGGGCCCGGTGATGGGCGATGGAACGGTGGACATGGGCCCGGTGATGGGCGATGGAACGGTGGACATGGGCCCGGTGATGGGCGATGGAACGGTGGACCCGGGACATGGACGGGGCCCGGTGATGGGCGATGGAACGGTGGGACATGGGCCCGGTGATGGGCGATGGAACGGTGGACATGGGCCCGGTGATGGGCGATGGAACGGGTGGACATGGGCCCGGTGATGGGCGATGGAACGGTGGACATGGGCCCGGTGATGGGCGATGGAACGGTGGACATGGGCCCGGTGATGGGCGATGGAACGGTGGACATGGGCCCGGTGATGGGCGATGGAACGGTGGACATGGGCCCTGGGTGATGGGCGATGGAATGGGGGGTGGGGATGGAATGGGGGGTGGGGATGGAATGGGGGGGGATGGAATGGGGGGTGGGGGATGGAAATGGGGGGGGGGATGGAATGGGGGGGGGGATGGAATAGGGGGGGGGATGGATGGAATGGGGGGGGGGGATGGAATGGGGGGGGGATGGAAATGGGGGGGGGACTCACTCTGTGAGAGGATCATCTGATAATTATCGTTCATCACTTCCTTGTAGAGACTCTTTTGCTCCTCCTGCAGACTCAGCCACTCCTCCTCCGTGAAATAGAGGGCGACATCATCAAACGTCACCTCCGCCTGGAAGAGAGGGGCGGAGCTTCCATTATCATCCAATGCAGAGAACACAGATCCGTATTCCACCGATACCGCCCCACAGATTGTTAGCTCCTGGGGTCACTGCCCCTCCCCCCTACAGATTGTAAGCTCCTGGGGTCACTGCCCTTCCCCCCTACAGATTGTAAGCTCCTGGGGTCACTGCCCCTCCCCCCCTACAGATTGTAAGCTCCTGGGGTCACTGCCCCCTCCCCCCACAGATTGTAAGCTCCTGGGGGTCGCCGCCCCCCCCCCCACAGATTGTAAGCTCCTGGGGGTCGCCGCCCCTCCCCCCCACAGATTGTAAGCTCCTGGGGGTCGCCGCCCCCCTCCCCCCCACAGATTGTAAGCTCCTGGGGGTCGCCGCCCCTCCCCCCCCACAGATTGTAAGCTCCTGGGGGTCGCCGCCCCTCCCCCCCACAGATTGTAAGCTCCTGGGGGTCGCCGCCCCTCCCCCCCACAGATTGTAAGCTCCTGGGGGTCACCAGATGTTATGCGTCGCCCCTCCCTCCCCACAGATTGTTAGCTCCTGGGGGTCACTGCCCCTCCTCCCCCCCCACAGATTGTTAGATCCTGGAGTCACAGCCCCTCCCCCCATAGATTGTTAGCTCCTGGGGTCACCGCCCCCTCCCACAGATTGTTATCTCCTGGGGTCACCGCCCTCTCTCCCCCCCCCCCCGCAGATTGTTAGCTCCTGGGGTCACGGCCCCTCCCCCAACTAGATTGTTAGCTCCTGGGGTCACCGCCCCTCCCCCAACTAGATTGTTAGCTCCTGGGGTCACCACCCCTCCTCCCCCCCACAGATTGTTAGCTCCTGGGGTCACCGCCCCTCCCCCAACTAGATTGTTAGCTCCTGGGGTCACCACCCCTCCTCCCCCCCCCACAGATTGTTAGCTCCTGGGGTCACCACCCCTCCCACAGATTGTTAGCTCCTGGGGTCACGGCCCCTCTCCCCCAACTAGATTGTTAGCTCCTGGGGTCACGGCCCCTCCCCCAACTAGATTGTTAGCTCCTGGGGTCACGGCCCCTCCTCCCCCCACACAATGCGGGTCACCGCCCGGGAAAGCTCCGCCCTCTGTAGATTGCCAGCTCCTGGGCTCGGTATTCTGTGCTCGCCCCGCCCCCTCCCGGTGTCTCACCCGCTCCATGTCTCCTCTCCGGGGAGTCTCTAGGAGGCGGAAATTCAGCCCGACACTGCCGAGAACTACTTCCGGGATCCGCCTACTTCCGGTACACTACGCCCCGCCCCGATAGAGGAGCTCGAGGAGGGGCGGGGCTAATATGTAATACGTAGGGGGCGGAGACAGAAGTGAGTGTGTCAGGGGGAGGAGTCGGATCAGTATATCTCCGTATGTATCGTTATCTGTGATATTACCGCGCCCGATATCACACCGAGCACATCGAGAGACCACATGTAGGGGGGCGGGGCTTCTGTGTTTACTGCTCCCTGTGACCCCAGTGGGAAGATTCCCCCCCCTCATCCTGGGGTCACCATACCCGGAACTGAGAAATCCTCCCCCGGGGGACACCTGGCATTGGAGAAACCGGAAGTGACAGAAATACTCTCTAGGTGACACCCATCGCCTGTAATCTGGGCGGAGTCACGAGGGAATACTGAGGATAAAGTCTACTCCAAGATCCCTCCCCCACCTCTTGGATGACCATCCCCCTCCCCCATCTACAGTCACCTCTCCACCCATCCCCCTCTCCCCCACCAGTTGGGTCTGCTCTCCATCCTCCTCCTCCCATCTGTTGGGTCTCCTCTCCATCCTCCTCCTCCCATCTGTTGAGTCTCCTCTCTATCCTCCTCCCCATCTGTTGGGTCTCCTCTCTATCCTTCTCCATCCTCCCCCATCTGTTGGGTCACCTCTCCATCCTTCTCCCATCTGTTGGGTCTCCTCTCCATCCTCCCCCCCATCTGTTGGGTCTCCTCTCCATCCTCCTCCCCCATCTCTTGGGTCTCCTCTCCATCCTCCTCCTCCTGCCATCTTTTGGATGTCTTCTCCATCCTCCTCCCATCTGTTGGGTGTCCTTCTGCATCCATCTCCTTCCTCCTCCTCCCATCTGTCGGGTGTCCTCTCCATCCTCCTCCTCCCATCTGTTCGGGTGTCCTCTCCATCCTCCCTCCTCCCCTCCAATGTTGGGTGTCCTCTCCATCCATTCCCATCCTCCTCCTCCCATCTGTTGGGTGTCTCTCCTCTCCTCCATTCCCATCCATTCTCCTCCTCCCATCTGTTGGGTGTCCTCTCTCCTCCATTCTCCATCCATTCCCATCCTCCTCCCATCTGTTGGGTGTCCTCTCCATCCATTCCCCTCCTCCCATCTGTTGGGTGTCCTCTCCATCCATTCCATTCTCCTCCCCATCTGTTGGGTGTCCTCTCCATCCATTCCCATCCTCCTCCTCCCATCTGTTGGGTGTCCTCTCCATCCATTCCCATCCTCCTCTCCCATCTGTTGGGTGTCCTCTCCATCCATTCCCATCCTCACCATTCTCCATCCATTCCCCTTCTCCTCCCATCTGTTGGGTGTCCTCTCCATCCATTCCCATCCTCCTCCCATCTGTTGGGTGTCCTCTCCATCCATTCCCATTGTCAGGAATGGACTTGCCAATAGTGGTGGGACTCACCTGCCTTGTGGGCTGCAGTACCAGGACTGGCCAGCGGGTGCTCTCAACAACCAGAGGTTCACTTTGGCAGTTAGCCATCACCTGGGGCTGATTGCAGGAGGTGTATTTAAGGGATGACCAGACCTGCAGTCAGTGCTTGGTGTACTGTTTGCTTGGCCCTGGTTTCCTGATCCTGTTTCTGCTGTCCTGACGCTGCCTGAACTCTGCCTGTACTGACCTCGGCTAGTCCTGACCACTCTCCCGCCTGCTCCTGGTACTCCGTCTGCCTGACTACTCTTGTATCGTATGTATTGGTATCTGTTGGAGGTTTGGTTCAGTCTGTTTGCACTGCGTTTGTATTGTTACTCTGGGGGGGGGGGGGGGGGGCAGGAATTTGTTTTTACACTTTGCTGTTCCAATGATGATCAATATTATCATCTGTAATGAAGGCGTTACATTCCTAACATCTGTGATTGGCTACAGGTATCCACATGGTACAGGGTGCTGTGATCATTGGCCCGTAGGACCGTGTGAGAATAGTGATTGCCCAGGAATCGAGTGAGAACTGTGATTGGGCCCAGGAATCGTTGTGAGAACAGTGATTGGCCCAGGTATCTGTGTGAGAACAGTGATTGGCCCAGGAATCGTGTGAGAACAGTGATTGGCCCAGGAATCGTGTGAGAACAGTGATTGGCCCAGGAATCGAGTGAGAACTGTGATGGGCCCAGGTACCATGTTAGAAGTGATTGGCCCAGGAATCGTGTAAGAACAGTGATTGGCCAAGGAATCGTGTGAGAACAGTGATTGGCCCAGGAATCGTGTGAGAACAGTGATTGGCCCAGGAATCGTGTGAGAACAGTGATTGGCCCAGGTACTGTGTGAGAACAGTGATTGGCCCAGGAATCGTGTGAGAACAGTGATTGGCCCAGGAATCGAGTGAGAACTGTGATGGGCCCAGGTACCATGTTAGAAGTGATTGGCCCAGGAATCGTGTGAGAACAGTGATTGGCCAAGGAATCGTGTGAGAACAGTGATTGGCCCAGGAATCGTGTGAGAACAGTGATTGGCCCAGGAATCGTGTGAGAACAGTGATTGGCCCAGGAATCGTGTGAGAACAGTGATTGGCCCAGGTACTGTGTGAGAACAGTGATTGGCCCAGGAATCGTGTGAGAACTGTGATGGGCCCAGGTACCATGTTAGAAGTGATTGGCCCAGGAATCGTGTAAGAACAGTGATTGGCCCAGGAATCGTGTGAGAACAGTGATTGGCCCAGGTACTGTGTGAGAACAGTGATTGGCCCAGGAATCGTGTGAGAACAGTGATTGGCCCAGGAATCGAGTGAGAACTGTGATTGGCCCAGGTACCATGTTAGAAGTGATTGGCCCAGGAATGTGTGAGAACAGTGATTGGCCAAGGAATCGTGTGAGAACAGTGATTGGCCCAGGAATCGTGTGAGAACAGTGATTGGCCCAGGAATGTGTGAGAACAGTGATTGGCCCAGGAATCGTGTGTGAGAACAGTGATTGGCCCAGGAATCGTGTGAGAACAGTGATTGGGCCCAGGAATCTGTGAGAACAGTGATTGGCCCAGGAATCCATGTTGAGAACAGTGATTGGCCCAGGAATCGTGGTGAGAACAGTGATTGGCCCAGGAATGTTGAGACAGTGATTGGCCCAGGAATCGTGTGAGAACAGTGATTGGCCAGGAATCGTGTGAGAACAGTGATTGGCCCAGGAATCGTGTGAGAACAGTGATTGGCCCAGGTATGTGTGAGAACAGTGATTGGCCCAGGAATCGTGTGAGAACTGTGATTGGCCCAGGTATCGTGTAGAAGTGATTGGCCCAGGAATCGTGTGAGAACAGTGATTGGCCCAGGAATTGTGTAAGAACAGTGATTGGGCCAAGGCCCTTGTGATAACCGTGGGCCAATCACAGCTCACCGGTTTAGGTATACAAGATTCATTCATAACAGCTTTGTGTAAATTTAGATCATGTGATCACATAGCGATCACATGATCCCCAGGCCACTCCTGAACCCACGCAGGGCGTGTGAAGTACACGGTCCAGCAAGTGCCGCTGGTCTGCAGGAGATGTACTGCGGGTGGGCACAGGCCTGGCCCTACCACTAGGTGAACTGCCATGGCTCCTGGTTTCCCTGCTCTCCGCCATTCCGGAGCCGCTCCAGACCATCCGCCATGATCCGAGCACTAGAGAGGAGTGCCGGAGCCCCCCACCACCGCCCTATGAAAACCCAGGAGCCGACCAGCCTTGTGTGCAGCGGGAGGACAGAGACGTCCCGGAGAGGAGCAAGCAGCTGCGGGAAGGCTCTGTTCTGGGCTCCAGGCTGCGCTGGAGTCTGGAGGGACCACCGCATCGTCCACCTCGGGAGGGGAGAGACTGGTGGTAGTCACTGTGATTGGAGGAGCCGGCGCGGAGCCCAGGGGGGCGTGTCCTAATGTGTGTGTGCTCAGCTGGGGCGGGATGCTGCCAGGGTGGAGTGTGACTGGTGAGCACTGGAGGAGCCCAGACCCGGGAACACGTAGCCCTCCGTCATTCATGGGATCAGCTCTGTCTTCCAGGTGCCAACTAACAGCCTCAGTGTGAATGAGGGCCCCAAAGAACCTGACTATAGGGGCCCTCTGCTGAAGTTGTGTTATGGTACATCTACGGAGCCCACAAAGGGATAGATGGTACAGAACAGCTGGGGGCCCACAAGGGGAGATATCTTATGGTACATACAGGGGCCCGGGAGACTGGGTTTCCTCCTTTCTGATGCTTTGCCTGAAGTCTGGAACCCATGGAGATGACCAAAGTATCAGAAAGGAGGAAAACCGGTCTTTGGTCATGTCCATGGGTTCCAGACTTCAGGCAAAGCATCAGAGAGGAGGAAACCCAGTCTTTGGTCACGTCCATGGGTTCCAGACTTCAGGCAAAGCATCAGAGAGGAGGAAACCCAGTCTTTGGTCATGTCCATAGGTTCCAGCCTTCAGGCAAAGCATCAGAGAGGAGGAAACCCAGTCTTTGGTCACGTCCATGGGTTCCAGGCTTCAGGCAAAGCATCAGGAAGGAGGAAACCCAGTCTTTGGTCGTGTCCATGTGTTCCAGACTTCAGGTGAAGCATCAGGAGGAGGAAACCCAGTCTTTGGTCATGTCTATGGGTTCCAGGCTTCAGGCAAAGCATCAGGAAGGAGGAAACCCAGTCTTTGGTCTTTGGTCGTGTCCATGGGTTCCAGGCTTCAGGCAAAGCATCAGGAAGGAGGAAACCCAGTCTTTGGTCATGGGTCCATCAGGGTCCCAGACTTCAGGCAAAGCATCATCAGACAGGAGCAGGGGCGGACTGACAACTCATGGGGCCCCCGGGCAATAGGGGATCATGGGGCCCATGTGGGCTAAACTCAAAAAAGCCTATGAGAAAGGTACCAGGGGCATCTCATGGGGCCCCCTACTGACCCCGAGCCCTCGGGCACTGCCGGAGTTACCAAATGGTCAGTCTGGCCCTGGACAGGAGGAAACCCAGTTTTTGTCTGGAACACATGGACATGACCAAAGATTGGGTTTCCTCCTCTCTGATGCTTTGTCTGATGTCTGAGACCCATAGACATGACGAAAGCATCAGAAAGGAGGAAACCCAGTCTTTGGTCGTGTCCATGTGTTCCAGACTTCAGGCAAAGCAGCAGGAAGGAGGAAACCCAGTCTTTGGTCGTGTCCATGTGTTCCAGACTTCAGGCAAAGCAGCAGGAAGGAGGAAACCCAGTCTTTGGTCGTGTCCATGTGTTCCAGACTTCAGGTGAAGCATCAGGACGGAGGAAACCCAGTCTTTGGTCATGTCCATGGGTTCCACACTTCAGGCAAAGCAGCAGGAAGGAGGAAACCCAGTCTTTGGTCATGTCCATGGGTTCCACACTTCAGGCAAAGCAGCAGGAAGGAGGAAACCCAGTCTTTGGTCATGTCCATGGGTTCCAGACTTCAGGCAAAGTATCAGAGAGGAGGAAACCCAGTCTTTGGTCATGGCCATGGGTTCCAGACTTCAGGCGCAAAGCATCAGAGAGGAGGAAACCCAGTCTTTGGTCATGTCCATGGGTTCCAGACTTCAGGCGAAGCAGCAGAAGGAGGAAACCCAGTCTTTGGTCATGTCCATGGGTTCCAGACTTCAGGCAAAGCATCAGAAAGGAGGAAACCCAGTCTTTGGTCATGTCCATGGGTTCCAGACTTCAGGTGAAGCAGCAGGAAGGAGGAAACCCAGTCTTTGGTCATGTCCATGGGTTCCAGACTTCAGGCGAAGTATCAGAAAGGAGGAAACCCAGTCTTTGGTCATGTCTATGGGTTCCAGACTTCAGGTGAAGCAGCAGGAAGGAGGAAACCCAGTCTTTGGTCGTGTCCATGGGTTCCAGACTTCAGGCGAAGTATCAGAGAGGAGGAAACCCAGTCTTTGGTCACGTCCATGGGTTCCAGACTTCAGGCAAAGTATCAGAGAGGAGGAAACCCAGTCTTTGGTCATGTCCATGGGTTCCTGGGCTTTCTGCAGGCGGGCACTGGGACATTCACCCCGGCTCTGTATCCATCAACGCATCAATAAAGTTTATGTAAAGACAACTTTATTTTTTTTTTTTATTATGGAGGGATGAACCCCAATCAGATTTTTTTGCGTGCTGTGTCCTCGGGGAAGACTTCCCTTCACTTCCTGTCCGGGAGACAACAGGAAGTGAGGAAATTGTGATAAATATCCCCCTTTAGACACCGGTGTCCCCACTGGAAGATTTCTCCTCTATACCTGGGGTGACTACATGACCCCGACGTCATCTCGGGCTATGGCTGCAACGTCAGTTGAGTGACAGGGTGTAGCAGTGAAGGATTCTGGGAGATAACGGACGCACTGACCAATCCCAGCCCCCCACACTGCCAGATCCGCTCAGCGGCCTCTACCATACATAACCCAGAGCCTGGCTGGTCAGGGAAGACCCTCCCACTGCGACATGCGGGACACGGCGGCGGTCTGACCGCAATCAGGACACGCAGGACAGGCGAGTGTGTAAAATAATCTGCATTTCCAGAAACGGGACATTTACAGGGAAAAGGAAACAAAAAATACAAAATAATGTACATTAAATTATACAACCGGAGGGAAGAAATCTGGTCCGGAGAAGGAGGAGGAGTCTACAATAAATAAAGGGGGAGGGGGCGTGGTCATCATCTGGAGGAAGGCGGAGACTGGAATCATCTCGCAGCGGAATGCATACTATGATTGCACCACTGTAGGGCACACAGACAGGAAACAGCAAGCTCCACCCACATTCAGCTTTAGTTTGACAGGCTCCACCCACCAACCTTCAGGCTACAGTAAGCTCCACCCACATTTACCTATAATTCTGTGGCAGGCTCCACCGTCCAATATTTAGGATATGTTAGCTTCACCCACACGTCCTATAGACTGATAGGCTCCACCCACCAGCCTTACAGCCACAGCAGGCTCCACCCACCAGCCTTACAGCCACAGCAGGCTCCACCCACCAGCCTTGCAGCCACAGCAGGCTCCACCCACCAGCCTTGCAGCCACAGCAGGCTCCACCCACCAGCCACAGCAGGCTCCACCCACCAGCCACAGCAGGCTCCACCCACCAGCCACAGCAGGCTCCACCCACCAGCCACAGCAGGCTCCACCCACCCACCAGCTCCACCTTGCAGCCACAGCAGGCTCCACCCACCCAGCCTTGCAGCCACAGCAGGCTCCATCAACTTCTAGACTGTGGCAAACTCCACCTACCAATTTCTAATCTGCAGTAGGCTCCGCCCACTCCATCTTCTAGATGGTGGCAGACTTCCCCCCCCCCCCCCCCCCCCCCCCCAATAACCCCCTACACTCAGCAGAAGGCTCCACCCATTTCCTTGGAGGTGGGGGTGGTCTATCCATGGTAGATCGGAGTTCCGGCAGTGACAATCTAACACTGATCATTACAGGGGGAAGTCTAGGAGGGATGGACCAAGTTACCATGCAGGTGGGGCAGGGAGCCGACGTGATCATTGGTACGGGGGTGGGGGGAAAGCAAAGGGGTTTTTTTTGGGGGAGGCAGGGATGGGGGGAGGTCGATGATCCTTTCAGCTATGGAGGGCAGAAGTCTGCGAAGTAAGGATGCTGAAGAGCTTCATCTGCCGAAATCCTCTGGACCGGATTACACTTCAACAGGTTCTGGAACAGAACAATGAGAGTTAGAAGAGAGTTATCCCTCTCGCAGTCTCGTGTGGGCCGACATCTTGTACCCGCGCTTTGCTGGCTCCCTATAGGGTGCAGGATTAGAGGAGCTTAAATCTGGATCATCAATAACTTCAGAGCAGCATCTCTGTAGGCCAGAGCCTGGGACCAGAGAATGGGGCATCACATGAGAGCAGCATCTCTGTAGGCCAAAGCCTGGGACCAGAGAATGGGCATCACATGAGAGAGCAGCATCTCTGTAGACCAGAGCATAGGGCCAGAGAAGCTATCCTGTTAGGCCACATCTCTGTAAGAGCATGGGGCATCACATGAGAGCAGCATCTCTGTAGGCCAGAGCCTGGGGCATCACATGAGAGCAGCATCTCTGTAGGCCAGAGCCTGGGGCATCACATGAGAGCAGCATCTCTCTAGGCCAGAGCCTGGGGACCAGAGCATGGGGGCATCACATGAGAGCAGCATCTCTGTAGGCCAAAGCCTGGGACCAGAGAATGGGGCATCACATGAGAGCAGCATCCCTGTAGGCTAGAGCATGGGGCATCACATGAGAGCAGCATCTCTGTAGGCCAGAGCCTGGGACCAGAACATGGGGCATCACATGAGAGCAGCATCTCTGTAGGCCAGAGCCTGGGACCAGAGCATGGGGCATCACATGAGAGCAGCATCTCTGTAGGCCTGAGCATGGGGCATCACATGAGAGCAACATCTCTGTAGGCCTGAGCATGGGACATCACATGAGAGCAGCATCTCTGTAGGCCAGAGCCTGGGACATCACATGAGAGCAGCATCTCTGTAGGCCAGAGCCTGGGACATCACATGAGAGCAGCATCTCTGTAGGCCAGAGCCTGGGACCAGAGCATGGGGCATCACATGAGAACAGCATCTCTGTAGGCCAGAGCCTGGGACCAGAGCATGGGGCATCACATGAGAACAGCATCTCTGTAGGCCAGAGCCTGGGGACCAGAGCATGGGGCATCACATGAGAACAGCATCTCTGTAGGCCAGAGCCAGAGGGACCAGAGCATGGGGCATCACATGAGAACAGCATCTCTGTCTGTAGGCCAGAGCATGGGGCATCACATGAGAACAGCATCTCTCTGTAGGCCAGAGCCTGGGGGCGTCACATGAGAACAGCATCTCTGTAGGCCAGAGCCTGGGATGTCACAGAGGAGCAGCACTCTCTAGGCCAGAGCCTGGGATGTCACAGAGGAGCAGCAACTCTCTAGGCCAGAGCCTGGGATGTCACAGAGGAGCAGCATCTCTGTAGGCCAAAGCCTGGGACCAGAGCACGGGGCATCACATGAGAGCAGCATCTCTGTAGGCCAGAGCATGGGGCATCACATGAGAGCAGCATCTCTGTAGGCCAGAGCATGGGGCATCACATGAGAGCAGCATCTCTGTAGCCAGAGCATGGGGCATCACATGAGAGCAGCATCTCTGTAGGTAGGCCAGAGCATGGGGCATCACATGAGAGCAGCATCTCTGTAGGCCAGAGCATGGGGCATCACATGAGAGCAGCATCTCTGTAGGCCAGAGCATGGGGCATCACATGAGAGCAGCATCTCTGTAGGCCAGAGCATGGGGCATCACATGAGAGCAGCATCTCTGTAGGCCAGAGCATGGGGCATCACATGAGAGCAGCATCTCTGTAGGCCAGAGCATGCATGGGGCATCACATGAGAGCAGCATCTCTGTAGGCCAGAGCATGGGGCATCACATGAGAGCAGCATCTCTGTAGGCCAGAGCATGGGGCATCACATGAGAGCAGCATCTCTGTAGGCCAGAGCATGGGGCATCACATGAGAGCAGCATCTCTGTAGGCCAGAGCATGGGGCATCACATGAGAGCAGCATCTCTGTAGGCCAGAGCATGGGGCATCACATGAGAGCAGCATCTCTGTAGGCCAGAGCATGGGGCATCACATGAGAGCAGCATCTCTGTAGGCCAGAGCATGGGGCATCACATGAGAGCAGCATCTCTGTAGGCCAGAGCATGGGGCATCACATGAGAGCAGCATCTCTGTAGGCCAGAGCATGGGGCATCACATGAGAGCAGCATCTCTGTAGGCCAGAGCCTGGGACCAGAGCATGGGGCATCACATGAGAGCAGCATCTCTGTAGGCCAGAGCCTGGGACCAGAGCATGGGGCATCACATGAGAGCAGCATCTCTGTAGGCCAGAGCATGGGGCATCACATGAGAGCAGCATCTCTGTAGGCCAGAGCATGGGGCATCACATGAAAGCAGCATCTCTGTAGGCCAGAGCCTGGGACCATGGGGAGCAGCATCTCTGGGCATCACATGAGAACAGCATCTCTGTAGGCCAGAGCCTGGGACCAGAGCATGGGGCATCACATGAGAGCAGCATCTCTGTAGGCCAGAGCATGTAGGCCATCAGCATGCATCTCTGGGCATCACAGAGAGCAGCATCTCTGTAGCATGGGGCCAGAGCATGGGGCATCACATGAGAGCAGCATCTCTGTAGGCCAGAGCATGGGGCATCACATGAGAGCAGCATCTCTGTAGGCCAGAGCATGGGGCATCACATGAGAGCAGCATCTCTGTAGGCCAGAGCCTGGGACCAGAGCATGGGGCATCACATGAGAACAGCATCTCTGTAGGCCAGAGCCTGGGACCAGAGCATGGGGCATCACATGAGAGCAGCATCTCTGTAGGCCAAAACCTGGGATGTCACATAGGAAACAGCATCTCTGTAGGCCAGAGCCAGGGACCAGAGCATGGGGCATCACATGAGAGCAGCATCTCTGTAGGCCAGAGCCTTGGACCAGAGTATGGAACATCACATGGGAATGTCATCTTTGTAGGCTGAAGCCTGGGATCAGTGCATGGAAAGTCTTTTGGAACCATCCTCTCTGTAGGCCGGAGCCTGGAACCAGACCATGGGATGTCACATGGGAGCAGCACCTGTGTAGGTTGGAGCCCGGGGACAAGCATGGGATGTCACATAGGGGCACTAACTCGGTAGGCCAGAGCCTTGGACAAGAGCATGGGAAATCGCTTAGGAGCACCATCTCTGTAGGCCGGAGCCTTGGACCAGAGCATGGGACGTCACATGGGAATATAATCTTTGTAGGCTGGAGCCTGCGACCAAAGGGTGGGATATCACATCAAGAGCTAATGTTGTATGTACAGGAAGGGGATGTGTGTGTGAGTATGCCAGGCCTTC
Source organism: Staurois parvus (assembly GCA_951230385.1). Classification (NCBI taxonomy): domain Eukaryota; kingdom Metazoa; phylum Chordata; class Amphibia; order Anura; family Ranidae; genus Staurois; species Staurois parvus. Next base: position 230,324 of record CATNWA010015352.1, read on the forward strand.
AGAGATGCCATCAGTATTCAGGTAGGAGTCAGTCAGTGACATCAGCTATTGAAAAAATAAAAATCAGAATTTACCTGCAGCAAATCCCGACCTGTGGCGTTGAGTTTGGGAACAACGTTGACTAGAGAGGTGGTAGCTGGATACATGGGGTACGGCTGGGAGCAAACAGAAAGAGGTCAGATGGAGCATCTTGTAGACACAAACAATTCAGAAGATACACTATAGAACCAAAGACACCGATCATTACACCTATATCAGTTTGCTGGACCCCCCATTCCAGCAACAGATGACTTTCCAGATATGATGGAGCTCAGATGTCTCCAGTGAAGAGTCCTGGTAATACTCCATCATACAAAGACATTGGAGACAATTGCACTCTTCCAGCTTTTGTGGTAAGTTTGATGAAGACCCTTTTCTGTCCCCCCATGACTGTCCCCCGTGTACAAAGCCAGCTCCATAAAGACATGGATGACCAGTTTGATGAAGACCCTTTTCTGTTCCCCCATGACTGTCCCCCATGTACAAAGCTGGCTCCATAAAGACATGGATGACCAGCTTGATGAAGACCCTTTTCTGTCCCCATGACTGTCCCCTGTGTACAAAGCTGGCTCCATAAAGACATGGATGACCAGTTTGATGAAGACCCTTTTCTGTCCCCCATGACTGTCCCCCATGTACAAAGCCAGCTCCATAAAGACATGGATGACCAGTCTGATGAAGACCCTTTTCTGTCCCCCCATGACTGTCCCCCATGTACAAAGCTGGCTCCATAAAGACATGGATGACCAGCTTGATGAAGACCCTTTTCTGTCCCCCCATGACTGTCCCCCCATGTACAAAGCCTGGCTCCATAAAGACATGGATGACCAGTTTGATGAAGACCCTTTTCTGTCCCCCATGACTGTCCCCCGTGTACAAAGCCAGCTCCATAAAGACATGGATGACCAGTCTGATGAAGACCCTTTTCTGTCCCCCATGACTGTCCCCCGTGTACAAAGCCAGCTCCATAAAGACATGGATGACCAGTCTGATGAAGACCCTTTTCTGTCCCCCATGACTGTCCCCTGTGTACAAAGCCAGCTCCATAAAGACATGGATGACCAGTCTGATGAAGACCCTTTTCTGTCCCCCATGACTGTCCCCTGTGTACAAAGCCAGCTCCATAAAGACATGGATGACCAGTCTGATGAAGACCCTTTTCTGTCCCCATGACTGTCCCCCTGTGTACAAAGCCAGCTCCATAAAGACATGGATGACCAGTCTGATGAAGACCCTTTTCTGTCCCCCATGACTGTCCTGTGTACAAAGCCAGCTCCATAAAGACATAGATGACCAGTTTGGTGAAGACCCTTTTCTGTCCCCCATGACTGTCCCCTGTGTACAACGCCGGCTCCATGAAGACATGGATGATCTGTTTGGTGTGAAGGAACTCGAGTGTCCTTGTACAGAGCCCTGACCTCAACCCTACTTTGAAAGACCTTTGGTCTTCTCACCCAACATCAGTCCCTGTCCTTCACCCTAGGAAATACTTTCGGTATGAGGTTTTCTCATCCCAAAAGTGTTCAATAAATTGGAGGTCATGGAGGAACTCGAATGTCCTGCAGAGCCCTGACCTCAACCCTACTGAACACCTTTGGGATGAATTGGAATGCTCATGGTGAGCCGGGTCTTCTCCTCCAACACAAGTACCTGACCTCACAATGGGCACAAATGCCCTCAGACACCTTCCAACATCTTGAGGAAAGTCTTCCCAGAAGAGTGGAGGATGTTCGAGCCACAAAGGGGGACAACTCCATATGAATGGCCATGGTTTTTTTTATTCCAACAAAATCCTCTAGATGTGATGATTTGGGGTTCACAGATGTTGGGCCATGTAGAGTAAATGTTGAGATCCTGGGGTGGGAAATGTCTGAATGAAGCTGCAGGATCCTGAGTGATATCCAATGGTGGTGCTGGGGGGGGGGGGGGGTGAATCTAGGCAGGTGGTGCAGATCAACTCACATCCAACGTGCTCCATAGTGGCAAATATGAACTACATTTCCCAATTCCTCATAATTCCCTGGGATTGTAGGGGCGTGCCAGGCACACAGGTGGGCGGTGCCAACTAGTGAGCGGCTATTAATCTGTCAATCAATGACTGTTCATTCTGGACTTGCTGGGACATTAATTTCAGTCTTGCTTCGTAATCCCCCTACTTTGTGGAGACCGCCATGTTGGATTATAATGGGAACCCGCCATGTTGGATTATGATGGGAACCCGCCATGTTGGATTATAATGGGAACCCGCCATGTTGGATTATAATGGGAACCCGCCATGTTGGATTATGATGGGAACCCGCCATGTTGGATTATGATGGGAACCCGCCATGTTGGATTATGATGGGAACCCGCCATGTTGGATTATGATGGGAACCCGCCATGTTGGATTATGATGGGAACCCGCCATGTTGGATTATGATGGGAACCCGCCATGTTGGATTATAATGGGAACCCGCCATGTTGGATTATATTGGGAACCCGCCATGTTGGATTATGATGGGAACCCGCCATGTTGGATTATGATGGGAACCCGCCATGTTGGATTATGATGGGAAACCCGCCATGTTGGATTATGATGGGAACCCGCCATGTTGGATTATGATGGGAACCCGCCATGTTGGATTATGATGGGAACCCGCCATGTTGGATTATGATGGGAACCCGCCATGTTGGATTATGATGGGAACCCGCCATGTTGGATTATATGATGGGAACCCGCCATGTTGGATTATGATGGGAACCCGCCATGTTGGATTATGATGGGAACCCGCCATGTTGGATTATGATGGGGAACCCGCCATGTTGGATTATATTGGGAACCCGCCATGTTGGATTATATTGGGAACCCGCCATGTTGGATTATATTGGGAACCCGCCATAGGTTTTCACTGGAGACCATGTGATGTAAAGGATGAACCTGGCCCCTCCCCTCCTTATCTGTTCCTCAATGTTAGGAGTATAGTCATGGGCCCGTTTCTGGCTCAGGAGAGGGGCCAAGCTCCGCTTTCACAATGGAATTTGCACATTTTTCAGTCGCCTGTTGAGCACTCGCCCCGGGAGAGAAGCCCCCGGAGGCCGCACTCGCCCCGGGGGGGAAGCCCCCGGAGGCCGCACTCGCCCCGGGGGGGGAAGCCCCCGGAGGCCGCACTCGCCCCGGGGGGGAAGCCCCCGGAGGCCGCACTCGCCCCGGGGGGGAAGCCCCCGGAGGCCGTTGCACTCGCCCCGGGGGGGAAGCCCCCGGAGGCCGCACTCGCCCCGGGGGGGAAGCCCCCGGAGGCCGCACTCGCCCCGGGGGGGGAAGCCCCCCCAGAGGCCGCACACATTTACATTTCACACATTTTCAGAGTCTCCTCCCATTTTATGCAGCAGCAGAATAGAGACTCACTTTTATAATCGGGTAAAACTTGGTCATGGCTGGCCATTGCTCTTCCGTCGGAGTTCCCAGTAATGTGAGGAGAGTTCAGGAAAGAAACTAAACCTTTCTACAACAGCACAAAGTACCGGAAATACCCAGTCCTACCAGGTGGGGGGGGGGGGCCAAACAAGAGCAGCAAGACACAACATGACTAACCAAAGGGGGGGCGCCCAAGTGTGTATATGGGGGGAAAAAAAATAAATAAGAAAAAAAAAAGGTGTGAAGGAGAGGAGAAGACAACATGGGGTGCGGGGGGGGGGGACCACAGGATAACAAGGGGAGGGGGGGGGGGTGCAGCACGGGGAGATTAAAAAGACAACATTACAGTTCAGGGGAGGGAGACAGCAGTTTGTGATAGGATACGGGGGGGGGGGGGGGGCAGGAGAGAACGAGGACCACTTGTCCTGCCACAATGTGACCGGGGGGTCCCGGAGGAGGAGGATCGCTTCCTGCCACAATGGTGACCAGGGGGTTGGTCACCGGAGGAGGAGGATCACTTCCTGCTACAATGTGACCCGGGGGGGTCCCGGAGGACGAGGACCACTTCCTGCCACAATGTGACCGGGGGGGGTCCCGGAGGAGGAGGACCAACTTCCTGCTACAATGTGACAGGGGGATCTCGCGGAGGATGAGGACCACTTTCCTGCTACAATGTGACCGGGGGGTCCCGGAGCGAGAGGAGGATCACTTCCTGATACAATGTTGACGCGGGGGGTCCCGGAGGAGGAGGATCGCTTCCTGCCACAATGTGACCGGGTGGGGGGTATCCCCGGAGGACGAGGACCGCTTCCTGCCACAAGTGATGAACCGGGGTGGTGCCCGGAGGAGGAGGAGGCCCACTTCCTGATACAATGATGACCGGGGGGTCCCGGAGGAGGAGGATCACTTCCTGATACCACACAATGTAGACCGAGGGGGGGGTCCCCGGAGGAGGAGGATCACTTCCTGATACAATGTGACCGGGGGGTCCAGAGGAGGTGGATCACTTCACTGATACAATGTGATCCGGGGAGGTCCCAGAGGACGGAGGTCACACTTCCTGCCACAATGTGAACCGGGGGGGTCCGAGAGGACGGAAGAGAGGATAACTTCCTGCCACAATGT